>CAKKOB020002835.1:0-11114 GCA_918844115.2 Phlebotomus perniciosus
CCACAACACAAGGAAGAGGAAGTTAGTGGGATGATAAAGTCTGTTGCTTTCTTGCTGAACGGGTTTGATGAAATTCTTTAACAACTTCTTAAAAAACTTTAATTAAAACTGGTCTAAAGTGGTCTAAAAGTGTTATTCAAACTTTTTAGAACAGATCAAAAGGTGGTATATAACTCTTGGAAATTCAAAGACCTTTCAAATGAGAACAACTTTCAGTTTAAGACTGGTTTAAACCCGGTTTAAGTTTAAACCGATTTAGGATTTCAGGAAATTCAAAGATTTTTCCAATGAGTACCCACATGATGGGTTTGAGACGAGTAAAACCTTCCAAAAGAGAGTTCAAAACATTTGATCTTAAAAAACCGTTAGACGGAATGTATGGAGGTCATTGGAATGTATGGACGAAAAGTGCGTCTAGTGAATCTAAAAAACATATGTTGAAATGAAAAAATTGTTAGAGCCGTTTTCGAGATATACCAAAAAACATGTTTTTATAGGGGATAGGGGGGCTTTTTTAGAAAAATGAAGGATCTGGACCTGATCCCAGGGTCGCCTTTAAGGGGGTTCTCCGAATACCTGAAGTCTCTATCTGCAACCGTTTTGCCTACAGATCAATAACAGACGGATAAACGGATGAACACACTCGGATTGCAGTATTGCAATTTTTGTATCGTGGCATTAAAATGACTGAAAACTGTGATTTTGTTGAAAAACTTCTTGTTGAGAAACTTGTTTTCGGTTTATTAGGGCCAAAAATGAGAATAATCTATTTTTAACTGCAAAATAATCACTGAAACTGCCTTTGGGGTTGCTTTAGCCAATATTGTGGGGCTGTTTTAACCATATACTGTGGCAGGCAACATTACTATATGGTGATTTGTAAAGCGCGCGAAATTCAACTCGCTACCAAAATCCATTGCTTACGATTTTATATACCTGAAATATCTGTCTAGTTTTCCCTTGAGATTTTCAGAAAAAGCAGAAAAATAATAAGTTACTTTTTTCAAAGTCTAATTTTTTGTCTTTAATTTCAAATAAAATTAATTGCGGAATTTCCAGATTTAATATTAGGTTGCTGCAGCCTAAATTGCACTTTCCGCTTCATTATTTATGGAGGTTGCAAAAGTGAGGTTCTAATCATCAGAATTTGACGAGACTGGCATCGATAGAACCGTAAGCTCTTCTACATTCAGAATCTGTCTTAGAATCCTTGAACGGGCCGAGCACCTAGAACCATTTGATTCTATGTGTGTACTTTTTTCAAGAGTCTCTTTGGGCGAGTGTCTACGAGAGTGAGATTTTTTTCGAGAAATTCTGTTAATGGGGTTGGATAGAGGAAGGTCCAAGGTAAATTTCCAAGGTGAAATGTTTAAAGCTTTTTAAAATTCCATTAATTTCTATAAAAAGGTTACGGATAAGATTATTGATGTTTCATACATCCAGTCTATGAAGATTTGGTATTTAAAACTTGATTTGTAAAATTTTTTGCTACAAATCTAGTGGCTAAATCAGCCCTAAAAGTGTCCAAATCATCCCCATCGCGGGGTTATTTTAGGAAACCCTAATGGAACATAAAAAAACATCTTATACCAACGCATTTTATATTTCTTTTCAGCAAATTAAAAGCAAATTAAAACCATTAAAACACAATTTGCTAACTATATAATTAGCCCCAATCTCCCCTATGGTGATAGCGTGAATTTCTAACGTGCGGAGAAATGTTAAGAAACTCATACGAATCAGCTAATCAGGGAAAATCCGCGCACGGGTGAAAAGTGGCGTATTTCACGTATAGTTAAAAATAAAATTGGAAATTTACAAGAGGAAAAAAATGCTACAGATTGCCGGTGATAAGATAAGCATTGCCTATAAAAATTGAATACTAGCAATTGTAAAGTCAGATCGATTCGGTATTCGTAGTTGAAGGATTAAGGAGGAAAGAGTGAAAAAAAAATGATGGCGAGTAAATCGGTGTTTGGAGTTTTCCTGAGTCTTCTGGCACTAACTGCAGGTAGTTTATGAAGAAATATTAGTTTGTGCTTAAACTTTTTCATGTGAAAAGTATTTCTGTTGAAATATTTATTTTCTAACGAGATAGTTAAAATAACTTTCACGTTTGAGTGATTGGAACAAGTCAAACATAGTAAAACTAATAACAAAACCATTTTGTGAGTTTATTTCAATGAATAAATAAATGATGCGGTGAGTTCAGTCAATGAATAACAGATAAAACTTATCTGGTCTCGCAGATTTTCTGAGAATTTCCCAAAAATGAAATCTGTTTTTTATAATAGACGCAATGATTAATCAATTAATAAATCAACTTTCTCCGCCATTTTGATTTTTTACAGTAAAGTAAAAAGTGAAAAAAATTCCTTGATAAACTATTAAAATATAATAGAAAAGTGGTGTTTGATATAAGATAAGTGATTTTTGCAAATTTGCACTCAGTTTGTCCAGTTCTAGACTTTAGACTCTGGCCGCCATCTTGGAAATTTTATCGAATATCTAATATTTCTTAGAAGACATCAAACATTATAAAAATAAAAAAAAAGAATACTTACCTTTTATCCTTCCAAAGGCTCCTCCATTGCGAATCCCAGTCCGCGAATTATTGGTGGAGCAGATGCCTTTCCCGGTCAATTCCCTCACACCGTTTCCCTGAGGACGCTAACTTACGCTCACTTCTGCGCCGGAAGTTTGGTTTCCGTGTCCTGGGTCCTCACATCTGGCCATTGCACCCAAGGTCGTGCGAATGATGGCGTGATCGTGGTGGCGGGCAGCGTGAGACTGAGTGAGATCGTTGAGGAGCGCTTGAGCCAGAATGTGGTCACTCATCCCAATTTCAATGCCAACACCATGGCCTATGACATCGCCCTGATCCACACAGCCTTGCCCTTCCCTGTCAACTTGAACATCCGCCCAATCGCCATGGCCAACGGGACGCTTCCGGCGGGCGTTACTGGAGTTCTCTCGGCCTGGGGACACACATCGGTGAGTGGGTCCGGGGATTAGGGACTGTCCAATCGATCATTCGCATTATCAATTGGTCATTCATTTGACCGGAGAGACTTAAATCCCCGCCATTTCAATGAAATTGCCTCAACGATCGCGATTAGATTTCCTGAGCAGATCGTTTATACTCTTTTCTTTTAGTTTCCCGATGGGGAGTTGAGTGACACCCTGCAGTGGCTGTTCGTATCAACCATTGGGACGGCCGATTGCCGCTCGCGTGTACCGGAGAACGACCAATCCTTCGTGCATGATAATACGATCTGCACGGTGCGCGAAAATCCTGGCCAGGGTCTCTGTCTGGGCAATTTGGGTGGAAGCCTGCTCGTGGGTAACTCCATAGCCGCTGTGGCGTCCTGGCATATTGGTTGCGCCATCGGCTATCCGGACAATCATGCCCGCGTGGCTTCGCATATCCCCTGGATTCATTCAACAATGATGGGAGTTTAATCCGTTTAATCAATAAATCATTCCCTTTTTAAATCCCATGTGTTTTTTTTTGATGGTCCAATGGACTCTGGCGATAAGATTAGATCTCCTCTGGAGGCTATAAGTAGTGCCACTGGGCTGTGTCGAAATCATTCCACCATGAAGCTCAGTTTAGTGATCCTCCTTGGGCTGTTCGCTCTCTGCCGGGCTAGGCCTCAGGGCCTCATCGTGGGCGGCCAGGACGCCGTCCTCGGACAGTTCCCGCATATGGCGTCACTGAGGAACGTTGCCACCGGTGGACACTTCTGCGGTGCCAGCATCATCTCCACGTTCTGGGTTCTGTCGGCCGCTCACTGCACCGATGGTCGTCAGGCGTCAGCCGTTCACGTCATCGTGGGCACAATCAACCGTCTCCAAGGTACCCTCCACCAGGCATCCCAGATCATCAACCATGAGCAGTACAACGCCAACATCCTAAGCAACGATGTTTCAGTAGTTCAGGTGGCGACGCCCTTCGTCTTTAACGCCAACGTTAGTCCCATTCAAGTTGGATCAGTCTACGTGGGCGGAGGAGTTACAGCGTCAGTGTCTGGATGGGGTCAAACTGAGGTGAGCTAGTCTTAAATCCTCTTACCAACTGCTAAGTGTTAGCTGTTGTACCATTAACTTGGCCTGACCTGTTCCGATATATCCTGGATGGACTAGGATTAGGATCTCAGGCTATACAACGATTCGACTCATCATGTATGGGGTCCTATCGTCCTATCCTCCCTTATATCAAAGATTACTTTTATGTTCTATTCAGATGGGAGGACAAAATTCCGATGTTTGTAGTTCTCAATTATGAAAGCTTGCATAAAAGTTCTTTCGTTCATAGCTCGGTGACAGATATTTGATTGTTTTGATTTTAAGGTAATTTAAAAAAAAATTCCAGCTTAAGGAACCGAATTTGCTTCATTTTCTCAGAAACAATGAAATGTCACTGACACAAGCAATATTTTCTCCGGATGAGGGCACTGATTTCTCCCACCAGTGGCGCTGGCAACTGTTCTCAATTTTTAGTTCTGAAGCTATTATTCGGAAATTCATCAAAGTTTATAATATTAATTTCCAACAAAATTTAAAATCTTCCATTTTTTCCCTCTTTTCCATATGGAATTGACAGTTTGTGGAGAAATTTTCCAAGAAATATTCTTCATCTGAATAGACCATTAAGCTCATCAGAATAGAATGGTTTTCATGATTTAGGAACAGAAATTCATCGCTAGTTCTTTGTGTTTTTTTTTGCAGCAACCCAGCGATGAGGTTCCCATCTTCCTTCAATGGCTCCAGGTGTACACACTCACGCACGAGGATTGCCGCGCAAGGAAACCTCTGCCCATCAGACTCTTGGTCCACGAGAATACCATCTGCACGTTCACGATGGCGGGTCAAGGTCTGTGCTTCGGTGATTCTGGTGGACCGATGATCGTGGGTAATACTGTCGTGGGAATCCCCAGCTGGGTCTCTCCTGGATGCGCCCAGGGACGTCCAGATGTCTACGCTAGGGTGTCCAGCCATAGGGATTGGATTTACGCCAATACTGATTTGTAATTTTGACCTCAAGAGATATCAATAAAAGTATTCTGTTGCAAGAAAGCTTCCTTTATGTTGTTCTGGTTTTGTTTGTTAGTTTGTTTGATAGATACCTACGATACTAGCGATATTCTATTTATCGACGGTCCCAAATACAACTAGACTATAACTCTTAAGGAATCCCTATATTGTTAGTCTATATAGACAGGTCTTTGCAAGACCTGGGGTTTGTATGGAAGTTCTTCTCATACTGAATGTTGGGCTAATTAAACAATCGAACACTTATTTCTCACTTTATTCGCTTTATTCCAACTTTTTATCACGCACACTTTTTTCTTCTTCTTGACGCCTCCAATTCCCTCCAAAAGTGATGCCTTCTTTTTCCTCCTTCATCTATCCGCCGCCAGAACTCCAATCGACTAATTTTTAAATCCCTCTCCGTTAACGGATTTTCAAACTCTTTCCAATATTGAAAGCACACGAAGCACACCAAGAACACAGTATGAATCTTCAATATTTCACAAATTCGAAAATTTCATATGGAACGAAAAAAAGCCCCAAACGGTAGATGAAACTTTGAAATCTTCGAATAGGAAACTGCAGAGCTTCATTATCAGTACTGCTGTGTCTTGACTACAGTAAAAGCTTCGTTAATTTTTTTTTCACATGATCTGGATGAAACTACATCACAAAGCATGTATAGAATGGGGGAAATCCACCAGTAAAAAACGATAGGGATTGTGGATTCACGTTTATCAATCATACAACAATGGGTTCACATCGTGATCATTATTGAACACTTAAGATTTTATTGCTGCTATTCACCAATGTTCACCAGAAATGGGAAAGATTTACATGGTTTTTCTACGATTCTTGAACTGATAAATTTTCCCAATGATTATTTATTGCCTTATTTTTTTCGACATTTTCATGAGCACGCTTTTATAATACTAAAACAGTTCACATGATAAGATTTGGTAGCATGTGGGTGGAATCTGGGGATAATGAGTATAAAAGGAAAATTGAAGAAAAATAGCTAGTTCAATTTGCTGGTAAACATGAACAAGCTCAGTTTGGTTTTCGCTTTCCTGTTCTTGGGAGTCGCTCTTGGGCAACTGCCTCCGCAGTTCAACCTTGATGACGTCGAGACTCTTTATGGTAAGTCCTTTCTGTCTTATTCAGCGATTTTGGTCATGTCTAAGCGTTATTTCCTTTTTTTCAGAGAGCCCACCCGAACCCAGGCCCGAGGGAGTCTACTTCGACGATGATGTGGATGATCTGGATGCTGATCCCGGATTCCAAGGTCGTGTGGTTGGAGGAACTTCTGCCACATCTCCTGCCCAGTTTCCTTACATGTCCAGTTTGAGGAGTGCTCAAAACGCTCATTTCTGCGGAGCCACCATCATTGCTTCCCGAACTGTCTTGTCTGCTGCTCACTGCACACAACGCACAGTAGCCAGCACTCGCGTGGTGGTCGGAACTCACCTTCGTCTCTCCGGTGGCATCTCCCACGTCGCCAACAGGATTGTGAACCATCCTAACTACAACGCCAACACTATTGCCTTCGACGTGTCTATCGTTCAGACTAGCTCCCAGTTTACATTTAACAATAACGTACAACAGATCGCTATGGGAACCGCTCATGTCGGAGGCGGAGTTACTGCTATTGTTTCCGGATGGGGTCAGACCTCTCATCCTGGTAGCGCTCCTAATGCCCTCCAGTGGGCTGCACTCACTACTCTGACCAATGCTGACTGCCGCAACCGTCATACCGCTAACAATGCCCAGTTCGTCTTCGACCATAAGATGTGCACCTTCACACGCAACGGTCAGGGCATCTGCATGGGCGACTCTGGTGGCCCACTCGTGGTCGGAAGCAATGTCGTAGGAATCCCATCCTGGGTCATCGCTTGTGCTCGTGGCTTCCCCGATGTCTACGACCGTGTCTCCAGTCACAGGAACTGGGTCATCTCGGTTATGTAAATCAAACAATAGCAATTACTCCAACGGAACTCTCTATATTTAGGACAAGCCAATACTAAATAAAAATGCATCTTTTAAATGAATGAATATTTTTTTTTATTATTCACATAAGAAAACTAACGGGTTGTGGTGACCGCTTTTTATATGATTAGGTTTGTAACCAACATCGTGAGCGGCTAGAATTATTCCTTCTCTTTCGTGTTCTTTTTGACTCATGTGCAATTGTATAGTTTGTTGCATTAGAGAGTCTAATGGTAGGATTCCATTCTTCAGTTCATCTGATAAGTTTGCCGTCGTCTGAAAAAAAAGCTGCAAAACGCTTCGTTGAAACTGTTTGTTGTTGTTTTAAAAAGTTCAAAACTTGTGAACTTTCATTTTATTGACTTGCTATAATTTCACAATTTAGGTTTACGAACGCCTCCGAATCGTAATTTATAGCACGTATTCCAACCGATGAGATTCGCGCGTATTTTTGACAGTTTATTCTCAAAAACATGAATTTGTTCACGCAGGCTGAACACAGGAAAATCGTGATAAAAATGAGTGAAAATCCCACGATTTGGGATCCAAGGAGAGACTACAATCGGTTGACTCCAACTAAGGACAAGATCTTCATTGCAATTGCAAGTGAATTGGGGGAGGGGAAGGTTGGGAGCTGACGTGAACGACATGAACAAGTGTTGGATAGTGGCCGAATTACTTTCTTCCCTTGATGATCTTTCTTTGCCAAAAACGGGTTTTCCTACGGGATTCTTCGATTTGCTTCATCTCCTGAAGGTGATAATGCATCAAGTTGCGCGAAGTAATGTGCATGGTGGAAGTAATTTACACTTAACGACATACTTCATGTGCACACCACAAATTAGTAAATCATAAGAGGCTTTAGCAGCGATTGGGAAATCAGTACGTGATGGGGCCCTGCAGAACTCCCCAGAGTTCACGGTGAGTTCGCCTGCTCTGAAGGATTACGGATCCACCAAGCTGCGGTATTTAGGCCCTTTACACACATGGGGCTTAGACGAGAGAAGATTTAGCTAGTTTAGAGAGAGCCAAAGAAAGGTTGTACGCACTATAAACGCGGCTTAGCATTAAGAAAACAGCAATTTTGATAATTGTCGCACTGAAATTCTGTCTTAGGCTCTAAACTGGCTAAACCTCATGTGTGTTAAAGGGCTTTAGCTTGAGGGAGCTGGGATTATACCGTGAGTCACCTCGGGACGTAACGCAATTTGCTTTTCAGCTGAAAGTAGGTGGTAAAGAGTAGAGTCGAGATGAGACCGTATATGGAATCCAACAGATACCCTTGTAACTACACGACATACTTATGAGCACTACCCCTCTACCCCCTTCGTACCACACGAATTTACGACCTACATCAACATTTTTGACTTTTCACCATCAAGATAAAGCGCAGTGAGTTACAATGTATGGCGGGGTTGGTCAGATAATGATCTCCCATGACCCTACTATATGAGAATTCCCCCACCTCTCTCTTGGTATCTTCCAGACAAAGCTTCCCAATTTCAACTTGTTATCAGTAAGATGAATTACTAGCGTGTTGTAAAATGATACGGTTGGTCTTTAACCAATCAATTTAATGGACCCATATCATTACACAAACCACGTGCAGAGTGAGAGAGGAGTAAAGCGTCTCGTTTTAAGAAAAGACGATGGAATAGGTATCTGGTATCATGGTAAAGGTACAATATTTTGTTTCGTTTTGTAAGAGATAAAATTATAGGTTTTTTTTTAAATTTGTGATGATATATTTGGGATAAAAAGAGTAAGCTCCATCAAGGATTGTCCAGATAAGTAGTGAAGGTTTACATAACCGAGATGACCCAGTTCCTGTGGCTAGACACACGATCGTAGACATCGGGGAAGCCACGAGCACAAGCAATGACCCAGGATGGGATTCCTACGACATTGTTTCCGATCACGAGTGGGCCACCAGAGTCGCCCATGCAGATGCCCTGGCCTGTGCGTGTGAAGGTGCACATCTTATGGTCGAAGACGAACTGGGCATTGTTAGCGGTGTGGCGACTGCGGCAGTTGGCGTTGGTAAGAGTGGTGAGCTGAGCCCATTGGAGGGTATTAGGAGCACTACCAGGATGAGAGGTCTGGCCCCATCCGGCAACAGTGGCAGTCAAGCCACCTCCGACATGAGCGGTTCCCATGGCGATCTGACGCACGTTGTTGTTGAAGGTGAACTGAGCGGTGGTCTGCACGATGGACACGTCGAAGGCAATGGTGTTGGCGTTGTAGTTAGGATGGTTCACGATCCTGTTGGAGGCGTGGGAGACGCCACCGGAGAGACGAAGGTGAGTTCCGACCACCACGCGAGTGCTGGCTGCTGTGCGTTGTGTGCAGTGAGCAGCAGACAGGACAGTTCGGGAAGCAATGATGGTGGCTCCGCAGAAGTGAGCGTTTCCAGTAGTCCTCAAACTGGCCATAAAGGGGAACTGGGCAGGAGATGAGGCAGAGTTTCCTCCAACCACACGACCTTGGAATCCGGGATCAGCATTCAGATCATCCAGATCATCGTCGAAGTAGACTCCCTCGGGCCTGGGTTCGGCTGGGCTCTCTGATAAAAGTGAAATAACGCTTAGACATGACCAAGATAGCTGAAAACAGAAAGGACTTACCATAAAGAGTCTCGACGTTATCAAGGTCGAACTGTGGAGGAACTTGAAATTCGGGCGCTCCAAGAGCGACGCCCAGGAACAGGAAAGCGAAAACCAAACTGAGCTTGTTCATCTTTAGACTGTGACTTACTCACTGAATACTGTTACTGCAGATTCACAAATCTTATATACCCACCAACCCTTCTATCAAAACCTGATCAGCTATAATCTTATCACAGGTCTGATTCCTAATCAGTGGCGCTTTCTCACCTCAGGTCATAACAAGGCAATCAATTATGGAATTTGGGAATCCTAGAGATTACCAACATCTCAGTGAGTATGGATTTTTATTTATGGAACCTCTTGAGTCAGATAAGTTAAATGAAAGCCCACACAAGAATTTCTCGCCACAAACTGACACCTTATCAATATTTTTCACCTGTGAAATCTATTATCTTATAATAGCTGATCATAAAAATGGAGGCAGTGAAGAAAGAGCGTCATGAGATTGGATTTCCCCAGAAATACTCACGTACTATTTCGGTAGCTTTCCTTTCCCCTTATAAAAATTTTGATAAGAAAGCATTTATTGCTTTATTATCTCAAGTTTGTGCTTCTGTTTACAAATATACACAGTTAAATTTGGTTTTGTAATTGAGATTAAGATTTTCCTCACCAGATGGTGTTGAATAAAGAAAGCTCCGTATCAGAAAGCATGAAACCTATCCTGAAAAAACATGAAACATATCGTGGACCCATATAATGGATGTCTACCACCAAATCAATGGTCAGTGGGCATGGATTATCTCTATCATTTTTAAACTACAAGTTATAAAATAAAATCTTTAGAGAGAGAAGTCCTGAAATTATGCTATATCCTTGTATTTTTTTCGGGACTAACCGGAACCGGACTAACATTTATTATAAGAGATCCAAGGCAGTGAAAATGCATAACTTTTCTTCACTCGATTATCTTCTACGGTATTGCTTTTTAAAAATACTTAGGAAGGACCATCTAAAAAAAATAAAAAGAAATGTTTTTCATGAAGGGGTTTTTAATATCATTAGTGGTATATCTACAGCAGAGGTATGTCAACGGGAAGCAGTTCTGAAAGCTTTGTTTACAGCCAAGCGTCATCATAAGGGTCGTCATGAGAACTTTACATCACCGAGATGACCCAGTTCCTGTGACTGGAGACACGGTCGTAGACATCGGGGAAGCCACGAGCGCATGGAATGACCCAGGATGGGATTCCGATGACGCTGCTTCCAACCACGAGTGGGCCACCAGAGTCTCCCATGCAGATGCCCTGTCCTGTGCGCGTGAAGGTGCAAATCTTGTGGTCGAAGACCAAGCGAGCATTGTTAGCGGTGTGGCGACTGCGGCAGTTGGCGTTGGTCAGAGTGGTAAGTGCAGCCCACTGGAGGGCATTAGGAGCGCTACCAGGATGAGAGGTCTGACCCCATCCGGAAACAATAGCAGTAACTCCG
>CAKKOB020002836.1:0-11105 GCA_918844115.2 Phlebotomus perniciosus
TTTCTAATCTCATTTTAGAAAGCTCTTTTATGCTTTTTAAGAAAGCTTTCTAAAGCTTTTAGGAAATTTTTTAAAGCTTTTTAAGAAAGCTTTCTAATCTCGTCTTAGAAAGTTCTTTAAAGCTTTTTAAGAAAGCTTTCTAAAGCTGTTTAAAAAAAACTTTTTAAAGCTTTTTAAGAAAGCTTTTTATTCTCATTTTAGAAAGCTCTTTTAAGCTTTTTAAGAAAGCTTTAGAAAGCTTTTAGAAAATTTTTTAAAGCGTTTAAAGCTTTTTAAGAAAGCTTTCTAACCTCATTTAAGGAAACTTATTAGAGCTTTTTAAAGAAAGCTTTCTAAACTCGTTTAAAGAAGCTTTCTAAAGCTTTTAGGAAAACTTTTAAAGCTTTTTAAGAAAGCTTTCTTAACTCGTTTAAGGAAGCTTTTTAAAGCTTTAGACTTTAAGCTTTAGGGCTTTGCAAAGTTCCCGAAAAATCATAATTTAAAAATAATGAGATATTTTAAAAAGGAATTCGAAGGTAAAAAATGAAAAGATAAAAGGTGTGATATGTTGTTTATTTAGTGACTTTGACCATTGCATTGGACAAAATACCGTGCCAACGAGAGACTCCCTGAAGAAGTCAAAATCTTGTGTTATTCTATGAAAAGATATGGACAATAAGATGAAGAGAAAGACCTCCCATTGATTGAGTCATTGTTCCTCGAGATTTTATGATGATCGCCAAGGGGGATGGTCAAGATGAATTGAGAAATAAATTCCCACCACTAACTGCCATTGTTACAAGAATCTATAAGATAATATTTCTAAGATGTTATAGGAAAAAAAAATGGTCTTACGACATTAAACCATTTTTGGGGAGAACCATCAGAGATTTTTATCTCAATCCACAAATCGGCAGCTGCACACCTCTTTTTTTTCCTCCTTACCTCACCAGATTCTTCAAGAGAAAATATTTATCTCTGTTACCCAGTCCAAAATCACCAGTTTCTCTTCCTCGTGAATGGTACAAGACTTTGTTGCCGGAGACAAGTTGTGTTGTGACAAATTCCTCAAGTTCCAATTTAATCCCTCGCTTCATGAAATTCCATGACTGTGCAGAGAGCGTCTAAAATCCGACAGAAATCGACAAATCTATTCCACTGGTGGTTTGTAATTGGAACGCAATTTCGATCTGGGATTCACATGGAAGAGGATTTGATTTGACACCTTTCTTGCTGAGAGACATCTTCTTTGGCATGCAAGCTGGAATTTTGCCTGAAGATCATCCACTTTGCCTGACTGAGAGACCATAAACAATTCTTTGGAATTGTATTCATGCCCACCCTGCTATTATAATCCAATTAACTTATTTACAGAAAGAGAAAGACTCAAATGGATGGTGTTTGCCGGAATTGATACCCGCATGGAGGCTCAATTAGACAGAGGAGATGTGGCTATAGAAAGACTTAAAAAAAAATGGTAGTATATTTTCATCAGTGTGTCATGTCAGAAGAGTCACCCGAGTCTCTTTTGCCATTGGGAGTTCTTTCCGAATGGATCATGACTTCTTTTCGCTGGCGGCTTCTGCTCCCTCTGCGTCCAGGCAAAATAATATTTGTGATTGTGGAGAAGATAGTATCGTGCCCGTTACGCACTGGCAAACCTCAACATCTCGACTAATTGCCCTCATCCATTCATTCATTCCACAGGCGCAAGACGAGAACCACTCAGCGTCTTGCAGCCACGAGGTCATCAACATTGCCCCAACAATGTACCAGAAGAAATGCCTTGAGATTGTGCAGAGTTGGGAGAGAGAGGTGGAAGATAGGAATTTTCTAGCTCAAGATAAATCTTTATGTCAATTTTCCTTTTGTTGGTCAAAAAAGAACTTTCAAATGACGGTTTTTACAACGGACTATTTGAAAATTATTCCTGGGTAAACTTTGGTTGAGATTTGTCTTCAAATGAAATGCCTAAGTTATTGGTTAATCGATGGCCATAAGTGGTTACTCGAGTGGCCCTAACTGGTTAATCCACTTTAACTGTCGTTTTAACTACCCACAGATGATTTTGTTTATTAAAATTACTATTTTACTAAACAATAAGATTATCCTGATACCAAAAGATTTCCCGCTTCCGAAGTTCTCTGTCCAAAAATGTTTTCAGATGCTTCAAAAAGCTTGTCAAAAAGAACTATCAAATGACGATTTTTTCAACTGACTATTTGAAACTTATTCCTAGGTAAACTTTGGTTAAGAATTTGTCTTCAATTTATATGCTTAAGTTATTGTTTTATTGATGGCCATAAGTGGTTAATCCACTTTGACTGTCGTTTTAAATATCCGCAGATGATTCCAATGATCAAAATTACTATTTTGGATTATCCTGACCAAAAGATCTCCCGTTTCCGAAGCTCTCCTGTCCAAAAGTGTCTCAAATAACCATAAATTGCTGTTTCCATTTTTGAGTAACTTAACTCCGATCGAGATAATCAACTCTGGATGGGAAAGATCTCTAAAAAAAATCTCCCTTTTTCGGACGAAACTTTTCCATCCAGTCATCGTCTCAGAAAAGAAATCTCATTTTGAAATGACGCATATCCGATGATGTCTAAATTGAATCATAACAGAAAAATAATAATATTTTCATTGAGAGTCACTAAAATCCCTTTTGCCAACCAACCCTGGCCATTGTAAGATTTCCCTATTGGGACGAAATAGGGCTCCGCAGCACAAAGAGACTCTCTCTCTTACCTGAGGGACGGGATTTTGTATTTTAATCTCATTGTTGTGAGAGATGCCTATTTATTGGATGACTTCGTGGAATTCATGGTTTGGCAGAAAGGCCTTAAAAATTGCCGAAAATGAAAGAGAGATGGAAGAGCAAAAGGGGATGATCGAAGAAAACCCCTAAATCACCAACAATGAGGTGACTCTCGGGACAAAAAAACACACACATACAATAATGGTTTATTTTCTAATCAGCTTGTGGCGAATTATCCACGGTGGATGGTAAAAAAAAGAGAACGATGACAAGGGAAGGGTTTTACATCACTTGGTAAATTGAATCTCGGCATTAAATCAAATTGTCGAGCAAGAAATGCGCCAATGGTGACATTTTGCTCTTGGACTCTTCTTTGTGCCTTTTCCATGCGAGGTATGCCTCATCGATGTTTGGGTGAAAGACAGAAAAACCCTTTGGTTGTGCCTTGTTGGAAAAAATACCATGAATTTTTCGGGCAACATCGAGCTCACATACATATATCTATGCCAGCCACTGCGTTGAGCAAACTCCGAGTATATAACGAGCTGCGCGCGCGGTTCGACATCAAATAAATTTCTCATGGAGCCATTGTACAAATTCCCCAAATGAAAATAATGATTTGTTTTTCATGTTGAATTAATGCTTCTGCTGTGGAGATGCTTGTGTGAAGTCCAAGAGTGGGATCTCCTTTTTGGCGACCGACACGCTGTTGGATTTCTGTTTGGTCAATTTGAATGATCATTCCTCTCTGTGAGATCAATTATTGTGTTAAATCTCACCAAGATGCCCATTTCTTGATGCCCCACTGTTGATTTTAACGCATGTGGATCTTCGAGACAAATGGCCCATGAGAAGCCATCGAACCACTAATTAATGATGTTTGGAACAAAAAGTGAGCCTGTGACACCCTACTTTACAATATCGCCGGAATGCCTTTAAATCGGGGGGCATCATAAATAAATCATGATACGAAAAACACCTCAGAGATTCCTCTCACTTCCTATAGTCTCAAAAGTGTCCCTTTTTGCTCAACCCAAATCTCCACTTTGGCATATATAATGTATTCCAAGAGGAGGTTGGGGCGGATTTGCAAAACCCCAAAGTTATATCCCTCCCATGAAAATCATTTGACTTGGGGATCAAGGTTTGGGGGGTATGATTGACATGGAATCAATCTCGAGGCCGTGTTTCGCTTGTTTGCCTTTGACCATTAATTTATTTTGGGTGATTTTTCAATGTCTCCACGCGCTTCCCCCTCATCTGAATTCTAAAAAGAACCAAAATCATCACCCCCTGTCACCCTTAATGGGGATTTAGTGGAATTTCAAATAGAGATGATTGTGAATTATTCAGTGTTTTTTCTTTCACAATTTTTTCTCCATCCTATGAATTAACAGCCCATCATTGAGTTGAGAAGGTGTTTTTTTTATTCAAAGTTTTTAATGGAAAAGAGAACCTGCTTTGAATGGAGAATACAAATTTAATTCCTGAAAAGTTATTCCATAAAATCTTTTCTCAAACTTATAATATTTAAAATTTCTAAAGCTTTAGAATATTTTTTAGAGCTTATAAAGTTTTTAAAATTCTAGAAAGCTCTTGCAGATTTTCTTAAAGCTTTCTTAGAAAGCTTTAGAACTTTTTGAAAAAGCTTTAAAAAGCTTACTTTAACAACTTTAGAAAGCTTTTTTAAACAATTTTAGAAATCTTTTTCAAACAGCTTCTAAAAGCTTTTTCAAAAAGTTTTAGAAAGGTTTTTGAAACAGTTTCAGAAAGCTTTTTCAAACAGCTTTAGAAGGCTTTTTCAAACAGTTTTAGAAAGCTTTTTTGAACAGCTTTAGAAAGCTTTTTCAAACAGCTTTAAAAAGCTTTTTCAAACAGCTTTAGAACGATTTTTTAAACAGCTTTAGAACGCTTTTTCAAACAGCTTTAGAAGGCTTTTTCAAACAGTTTTAGAAAGCTTTTTTGAACAGCTTTAGGAATCTTTCTGAACAGCTTTAGAAAGCTTTTTCGAACAGTTTTAGAAAGCTTTTTCAAACAGCTTCATAAAGCTTTCTCAAACAGCTTTAGAAAGCTTTTTAAAAGAGCTTCAAAAAGCTTTTTTAAACAGTTTTAGAATGCTTTTTTTTAAACAGCTTTCCTAAAGTTTTCTTAAACAGCTTTAGAAAACTTTTTTGAACAGCTTTATAAAGCTTTTACAAACTGTTTTAAAAAGCATTCTTAAACATCTTTTGAAAGACAGCTTTGGTACAGAAAATAAAATTGAAAGAATGAAAGCTCTTGTAAGCTTTTAAATTTGGAGGTTTGGAGATCTTTTCTACAGAGTATGGAAGTGGTGTACGTCTTTTTGACCATAATATCTCCCTCTTGCTGAATACATATCGACGGCTCCAAATACAACTAGCTTAATTATATAGGGATTCCTTAAGAACTAAGCTTGTTGTATTTGGAGCCGTCGATATACATTCTGCGAAACATATAAATTTTTGTACTTTCTTTTTAGGCAAAATTATTATTCATGCAAGTTTTCTTGACGAAAAATCTTCTTTGAGTACAAAATTCCTCTCAGTGTGTCGGAAGCTAACACAACTTTCTCCTTTTTTATTTGTTGTCCTCCGACAAACTATGTATTTCTCGTAAAAGATGCAATTGGGGCGTTCTTGGACAGTAATTACATGGCTAGAGCTCATTCGCTATAGCCAAAGCTGTAAAAGTAATATTTTTTCTCTCTTCCTTCAAGAGGCCTCCAGCTATGAGATTCTCTTGGCTCCTGTTGTTCAGTAGATGTCTTGGGGTGTAAAAAATCCCACTAAAAGATGCGACAAAATTTTGAGGAAACCCCATAAAGACGCACAAGATCCCGCAAGAAGACAAAGAACAAAAAGGTTTTTGGTTTGGCCCAGAGGATAATAAATTGCACTGGGTGAGACAGATGCGAAAAACATCCTCAACTCACCCTGGTGATCCTTTCTGTTTAGCTCTGCCACCGATGGTCAGAAAATGGTCAACTAATTGCAAACGAATTCCACACCAAAAGGTATAACATTTTGCTAGTGGCAGTGGCGCAAAAAAAAGAGAGGGTATTGTTGCAAATTCGGAGCCAAACAAATGGACATTGTTCTGGTTGAGGATCAACAAAAGATTGGCCACAAAAACTCCTCTCTGCAGACACACACAATTGTATCTATTTGTTCTTGACTGAGCGAGAAGAATAGCCCAGGTGAGATTGAGAAAAGAGACGCTCTGTGTGAGGACTTTGAAGATGGGTCTCTCATATCAATGGGAATCTTATTAAAAACCACAAATAAGATTTTCCCATAAATTTCCATTTCGATGACTCACAATAGAGGCGGATGTCTTTGAGTGATCCCAGAGTGAAGCTCTCTTCTTCAGTTCGTTTTTCCACCATTTTCCCGCCCATATAGAATGAGGCGCGCGAGATATCTTCATCTGTTTACATTCACTCCCACTTTCTCCCCAGATCAATTCGTCAAGATTGTGCAATTTTCAATCGTCAATGCCATGGGAGAAAAGCACTTGAGATTTCCATTCACTCGGAGGTCAGGGGACGCCCTATACAGTCGAGAGAGACTCATCCTTTTCTCTGGCCAAATGCGATAAACACTCTCATGGGCGTCCTTTTCCCATAAGAGAGGAAAGTCTATATTCCATGAAAAGGATTTGTGCCGCACCACATGCACTCACAATCCAAATCTCATGGTAATAAATACAAAATAAAAATTAATTCGCTCGAGTGCATTCAAGGCTCCGCCATAATCCGTGCATATACTTCATACAGAGGAAGAATTGGTGATTTTGAGTTTGTTGAGAAGACTTGGAGAGCAAAACCTCTTGGTAATCGACAGTGAGCAATTTTGTTGTGTGTGCTTGAGGAAAGTTGCTGCATTGAGGTGCAGTGTTGTGTTACTAATATGCTGTCGGAGGGTTGTTTTTGCCAGCATTTCATGCTCTCCCGCCCTTTATTAATTCTACATGTAGCCCAGTATTCCATCAAAATGTTGCACAACGTCCCTATCGTATGCACACTTATTTGATTTTCCCGCTTATTTTCGCTGCTTTTCCACCACCTCAGCATTTCACACAGAGATTGATTTCTAGAGAAACAATATATGGTATTTACACGAGGAAAGTATACATACATATCACATTCACGCTTGAAATTAATACCTACATTGACATATATTGTTCAAAATATTAGGGGAATTTTCTAAGAGATAAATGGCAAATTAATTTCATAGGAAATGTGCTTAGATAAGCTGAGAATGCGAATAAGGGGTATATTTTTCAAAGATTCTCATCATACAAAGTGTATGGACCGCTCTCGGGTAACAGTCGTACGCTACATAGGTGTTTAGTTTAAGAAAACTTTATAAATTAACTTTCCAAGGGGGAGATATTATGGACTGAAGTGGTGTACAATTGAATGGAAGTGCGCGAGAGCTTTTGGTAGTGGTATAGGAATGCTAAGATAACTCAAGTAATTTTGAAAGCATCCCAGGAAGATCAAGAGCTTTTAAAACTTTCAGGAGTTTTTAAGGACATTCCTAAACTTTGAAAAATATAAATTTGTTTAACTGGAAACTTTTTAAAGCTTTTGAAAGTTCTGGAATGCTTGCAGATTTTCTTAAAGCTTCAATAGAAAGGTTTAGGAAGCTTTCTTATAAAGCTTTCTTAGAGAGTTCTATTATATAATGCTTTCTTAAAAGTTATAGAAAGCTTTGGAAAGCTTTTTACAAATGAAGGTCTTTTAGAAAGTTCTATGAAGCTCTCTTAGAGAGTTTTAGAATGCGTTCTGAAAAGTTCTAAAAAGCTTTCTTCAAGCTTTCTTATAAAGTTCTAGATTCTAGCTTTTTAAAGTCTAAAGCTTTAAAAAGCTTCTTTATACGAGTTTAGAAAGCTTTTGTTAAAAAGCTTTAGAAAGCTTCCTTAAACGAGTTTAGAAAGCTTTATTAAAATGCTTTAAAAGCTTTAAAAGTTATGTTAAACAGCTTCAGAAAGCTTTCTTAAAAAAGCTTTAAAAAGTTTCTTTTAAACAGTTTTAGAAAGCTTTAAGAATTTACCTTAAACGAATCTGCTTTCTTCAAAAGTTTTAAAAAGTTTTCTTAAAAGCTTTAGTTCTAAGAAATTTCCTTAAACGACTTTAGACAAGGGGGAGATATTATGATCAGAAATGGTGTACATTTAAATGGAAGTGCGCAAGAGCTTTGGGAAGTGGAGTGGAAGTGCTAAGTCTAGTAATTATGAAAGCTTCCAAGGAAGATCAGGAGTTTTGACAAACTCTTCTAGGACCTTAAAAATCTTATTTTTAGAGCTTTTGTAATCTTTCAAGAGCTTCAATTCTGGAGATTCAATCTTTCAGGATTGAAAAATGTCAATTTGATTAGCTGAAAGCTTTTGGAAATTGCTGTAAAACTCTGCAGAAGTTTACGAGTATTTAAAAACAAATCTGGAAAAATTATAATGCTTTCGGATAATTTTTTAGAGCTCTTGAAAATTCTGGGAAGCTTTTGCAGATTTTCTTAAAACTTTCATAGAAATCATTCTTGAAAAGCTTTATTAAAAGCTTCTAGAAAACTTTCTACTGACACTTTTCTTAGAAAGCTTTTATAAGCTTAATTAGAAAACTTTCTGAAAAGCTTCTAGAATGCTTTCTGAAAAGCTTTTACTTAAAAGCTTCAAGGATGCTTTCTGAAAAGCCTCTGGAAAGCTTCCAGAAAAACTTGTAGAAACCTCTTTAGTGACACTATTCTTGGAAAGCTATAGAAGCTTTTCTTAGAAAGCTTTTTTAAGCTTTAGAAATTTTTGGAAAAGCTTCTAGAAAACTTTGTTCAGAAGTTTTAGTATAGAAAATAAAGTTGGTTGGATTGAATCTCTTGAAAGCATTCGATTTTGAACTTTGAAAAGCTTTATATCTCCCCAATAGCTAATATCTCCTCCTTGGAACTTTCTTAAAGCTTCCGAATGTTTATCTTATAATTTTTAAATTTGAAAATCTGACTCTACCTATAGAAAACTTAGGAGATCATTTTAATGAAACTCCTCCTCACTCCAAGTCGAATATTGGGTCCATTAGATTTTCATCAAACTTTAGATGAAAGTTTGATCATGTGGCATCTCTATTCGACTTCCAAATATCCCACTGGGAGGTGACTTTTGTGTCGACACAGTCATATTCGATTGGAATTGGAAATATCAAGCGTTCAAAACTTGTGAAATTTATTCATATGACTCTTCCGAGGAGTCTCCCATATAAATTAGCTGAGGAGATCGATAAAATCTCAGTTCATAGTCCCCCTTGAAAACATTGAACAAACATTCCCACTCAGATAATCTAATTAAAAGGCCCAACTTTTTGCTCACTCATTAATTAAATTGCATGAATAAATAATTTTTTTTATGCATATCAAATCATTTCGTTGGCTTCTTTGTGAGGCAACTGAGGTGGACATGAAAATGAAATTTGTATAGGTTTTTTTTATCCACAATAGTGCGGGATTGGCTTCAAAAGAACATCAGGAAAAAAATGATTTTTAAATTTTGGATAAAACGATGATTTTTAATTGAAAATCCAGAGGAAGAGGTCAATGAATGGAAAAAAGGCAGCGTGACCACCATATTTTTGAGTGAAAATGTTATGAGTTTTTCCCGGCCGAAAAAGAGGGTTGGCCAACCCCTATTTCGCATGCACCCCACAAACTTGTAGCCCAGAACACAAACAATCAGAAATTGCAGAGGCTCTGGGGGATGCATGCATAAATTTATGAGGAATAAATTGAAAATTGCTACTTTATATGTTGTAGCGACATTGCGATTTATTTGAGTGCTCTTTCGTCGTATTTTTCCCTCCTTTCCCAAATGGTTCGCCATCAACCCTCTCATGTGAGGTCTTGAGGAGCATCCACAGAGTGCATATATAGATGAAGTCTCAAAACCCGTGATAGTTGCCGGAAGCGAGGCACTCCCACCCCCGCATGCCGAAGTGTTGCGATGGAGAAACCAAAATTTATCGCGATACCACAAGCGTGGAAAATTTATGCATCGATTCCGATGCAGAACTGTTGGAGTTGCCATCCGACTCCAAAAATATAAGATTATGTTCTTCCATCACTTTTACCCCCAAAACTATTTGGTGGTGAATAAATTCTGCATATAGATTGCATCCCATAGTTCGAAGCCGCACATCCCCGAGAATTCCTCGATAGCTTCCCTATATTCCGTCTATGGGTGATAAATTCATTCCGCGCTACGAGATACTTATATATAAAACCGAAAAATCTTACCCTCACCCAGGGCTTTAGATCATGAGAAAATTGAGGGGTGTGTGTGTGTGCTCAATATCGTCTGGAGGAAAACCATTTTCCATCCTTCGCAAGCTTTCAACCTCACGGCGATATTTGGTGGATTTATCGAGAAAGTGCGGGTGAATTTTCCTTCCTCGATATTTTGACGAAATAGCGTCGCCCGGTATTCCAGAATTACATCAAAATGATGCTACATAAATTCCATCATGATGCTTCTGCAGTGATAGTGTTCCAACCCCCAGAGGCGAATCTGAGTTGTGACTCTCATTTTGATGTAGAATCCAGCAACTCCAAAGTTATCTCCCATCCAGATTCATCAACTCTGTGTTGGATGAAAATATTTGCAGGAAATCATTTCTCCATAAATCAAATAATATGAGATTTTCCATGCATTTCCAAACATCCCCGCATATGAGAATATCGCATTTGTCGTCAGCATGATTACCACAGAGTGGTCGATAATGGGAAATTCCACGTGAATTTATTCACCTCTAAATCTGACAAATTGCTCTCATTTGGCATCGATTTATATCCCCTTCCCATCCCGATTTGTCTGGTCAAAATTCTTTTCTCGCCAAAGCGTTGAATTTGAATTTCAGACACCCAATTCGTGAGACAATCTCTCGAATGGCAACAAATTGCCGCTCAACAGTCTTATTGGAATTCTTATCCAACAGCCCCAGACAACACATGGCCAGCAATTAATCGGTGAGATGAGAGACAAGAAGACGGGAGAAATTGTGCTTTCAAGAAAGAAAAAACTCCCAATGTTACAAAAGTGATTTGATTTAATGACTCCTCGTGGTATTTGTATTGATTGGACATCGATTAATCAATAATTGTATCTAAATTGGCCGCGATGGAAGTCCATTATTCAGGTTTAATGAAATCTGCGCGCACCCCACAAAGACGCATGAGGAGTAACATGTTAATTCCAGCAATTCGTGTTGATGGCTCCTAACGAGTTGCTCGCATAGATTCTTCAAGTCTTTTTCATCACGTTGGAAACAAGACATTTTCGGCAACATTCATACACGTATTCGTGG
>CAKKOB020002837.1:0-11103 GCA_918844115.2 Phlebotomus perniciosus
TGTTTCGTGATTTATTCCCTTGAGATTCCTGGCAATTGACAGCGAATATTTCCGCAACACTTTAAGTTAAGTGAATGCCAGTTGGAAAAGATGACATCTCAATTTTTTCCACGACCCCTTGGACAAAAAATTAGACGGAAATCATGATCATTTATCTTAGCCGGCAAACGGAAGTTGATGAATCCTGGAAGTCACGTGACAAGTGATATTCCTCGTGGATGTTTTATGGTGTGTATACATTTTGTAAATTGTCCAAGTGGGAGAGAGCTGTTGCTTTCCTGGGGGAATGGGTTTGTGTGTCGTTTGGCCAGTAAAAAAAAAGAGGAATTGCAATATCACTTTTATTATGGCAAAAAAGCGACGAGAGACGGAAAGGAAGGAGAGAGAGAGAAAGAGTGGAAACATATAGGGAGATAAAAATCGAGATTTAAAATCGCGATGAAAGCTACTTATTTGTTCCAATAAATGCACTCGTCGAGAGTGAATTGAAGAAGCTTCTTTATAATGTCCAATTGTGAATAAAGTAGCTCCTTGTGGTTGCCTCCACAAGAGATTTCTTACTTTGCAATATTTTCCTTCTCTGCATAGTCACTTCTTCCAACATTTCGAGAGGCTCCGAGAGATTCTGCGATATGCACAGTTGCTATGGAGCTCAACAATAAATGCTCAAAGTCTCTCTTTCATTGTTATTATTATTAGTGAAACAATAATTCCTTCACATGAGAGTCTCGCGATCTTCGTGGAGGCAACCACTTGGGAGATGGGGAAACACAAAAGGGCATGAAAATCTGGGGTTACGCGCTGGTATCTCCTTCTCGCTCCAGCATCCTACGCCATTCGGAAACAGAGACACACACCGGGCAGACGAGGCGCGATCATAGAGACAAGCAATCGAGATGATCTCCCAGAGGTACCAAATGGCAGAAAACAAATAGTTTCAACTCCAGAAGCGACCATCCAGAAGAAAAAAAGCGCGCGACAGGCAAAAAAAGAAGTGCAAGAGAAATTGCTATCGCGATCTTGTGGTGATTTCTGCGCCTTCTTCCCTCGCCGATATCTTGCTCTCGAATCGACGAGACTCACCGATAATTAATTAATCGCTTAGCGATTACATTTCAATGGGATATAAAAATTTATTGTTGTAGCACTGATACTCCTGCTGATCGTGAGTCTTCCTGGTGATCTCCGCCAGATAGTCATACGATGGTGGATGATTTATGGCATTCCAGAGGCGCGCTTCACCACGATAAACACATTAGCTCTTGTGTAATTTTAACGATTTGTTGTCGATTGCAGCCACTCCACCATTTATCACTAGCCACCCGTCGATAGCACTTGATCGCGATTGGCGCTAGATGAAATTGATTGTCCAGGATCGTGAGACCTACCACATATTTTGTTGTCTGTTTAGCAGGAGGGCTTCTGAATTGGACTTCCGTTATTTAATATCAATATTTTTCTTTTTTTTTTTAAATAAAATAAAAGAATTAAAACTAGCTTTAGGATGGATTTAGTGATTTGTAAGATTTGTTTATTTTTTTTTATTTTATAGAATGATTTCAAAAGCGGGTAGGTAATATAAAAAGAAAAATTCAAATGAATTTTTAATGTAAAATTAAAGAATTATAAAAAAAAACAAACAGAAGTCTTATTTAAAAAAAAAACCTTGAAAAAACTCTAAATTTTAGTTTAAGAAAAATTTGCGGGTAAAGATCTTGCGATTTACCGCAAACCTATGTATATAAGTATTGGTAAATTACAAGATAGCGCTGTAGTCGATATAACCTGACATTTTGAATATTGTTGAAAAATTCTTTTTGCGATATCTTAAAAGAAGCATTATACATTTTCTTGAAATTTTAATATGTTGTATCCGGGGTAAAGACATTTCCGAAAACTACCTATGACTTTATGTCTCTAATTTATTAGGTTGTCCCGGATAACTTGACGTATTTGCTGTCGCTTATAGGAATTTGTATAACTTTTCTTCTAAGCAACGGATTTGGACAAAATTGGTATTCCTAAAAGATAAACCAGTTTTAACCCTTCGTCTCTCACACGGCGATTTTAGACTGTCAAACTGTCAGTTCTCTCATTTACTCGTATTGCTGTTGATATCTTCTCTCTAGTTCTATTTGTCAGGAATTTAACATGTGATAGTCCAACTGTTAATATTTAATTGGTTATAATCTTTGGTTATATTCATTGTTCAATCTCGATTATGAAGCTTTTTTAATCTTGAAAATTTTCAGAAATTTTCAAAATATTTGCAAATTTCATGAAATTTTGGAAATTTTACAGAAAAAATTGATTTTGTCGATTTTGTTTCCTTTAAATAGTTTTTTATTGTTGCTTTACTTTTATGACTTTTATTGTTTCTTGCAACGCTTGAAATATTTTAAATTTCTAAGATAAGTCTTCAATATTACATTGCAAATTATCTTCACTGTTTTGTAGATTAGAATATAGCAAAAAGCGTTTTAATCAACTCCCAAATAAG
The DNA here is from genome assembly GCA_918844115.2 of Phlebotomus perniciosus. Lineage (NCBI taxonomy): Eukaryota > Metazoa > Arthropoda > Insecta > Diptera > Psychodidae > Phlebotomus > Phlebotomus perniciosus. The sequence continues at coordinate 2,501 of CAKKOB020002837.1, forward strand.
TAGAAATTCTTTATATACCTTTTGAGATCATTTAACTCAACAAGAATAACCCAGTCAGTGGAAGAACAATGCAGTCACATTGCTGAGATGTAAATGTGACTGTAAATTGACGATCCACGCATTTAATCTTATCTAGCGCACGAAATCTCAAAACCAAAAAAAGGAAGATCAGTCGCATTCTAACGATGGTATACACCAGCTTGAGGAATTCATACTGCAGGTTGGCAATGACAATTTTTTTGCCGTTCCTCATCGATATTGATGGATTTTTTATCCATCGCCTGCGACTTCTTGTACGATCGCGACGGATCGTCGTCGATGGTACATGTCCGACGCATTGGCGGCGATTTTTCAATTCTTTTGTGCATGGCACAGACAACAGGGTTCCAACAGACACAATTTCGCACAATTTATGGTCTTCCGTCCGGGAAACAGTGTGGCGCAGAAATGACCAGTCATTGGGTGGGTGAAAATCTCATCTCGGTGAGCAGGAGAGGATCATCACTTCAGCTGTCCACGATGGAATGCTGAAGAGGATGCTGCGTGGGGAAAAGTCACTTCCGGTGACTCAATTAAATGACCAAAGAGAAAATTAATTGACGGTTTTCAACTCACCCTCTGATTGGAATCTCGTCAGTGTCTCGTCAAACGAGTGGCGACTGTCAATCTGTGGTGCATCTGAATGCAAAAATGTTCTCCGATTCTTCCATGTCTTCTCTCCCATTGTTGCTACCATTGGGTCTCTCCGCGATGAAACCGCTATTCGCCATTCTTTCCCTTTTCTCTCTCCCCCTTCGTGATTTTTGCCATCATTTTTATTCACTTAACATATTTTATTTCCATTGATTCTCTTCGCTTATGACAATGATCCAACAAAACATCCTTCAGCCCCAGTCTCCTTAATGCTCCCACAGTCAAGGCCAAGGGCGAGGGATTAGCAGATTGCTCAACAGATATAGAAATCAATTTTTCATGAGCGTCTGTCCGGTCGGCCGTACGGCCGTAGGACAATGTCTTATATCGGGTAAGAGACAAAGGAAATACATCGATTGGATGCAAGAGAATAAAGGAGTCACATCTTACTCCGCCATTTTGAAACATCCCAAAATCTTATTTCTTAAATAGCTCAGTCCCTATGAAATGGATCGGTCTCAAATTTTAATACGTTATAGCGGAGATTAAGGCGTTTCCAAAAGTAGGTTATTTAAGACTCTAGCTATCCCAAAACCCAAGATATTGGGGTCCATACTTTTTATCTTAAATCGGTCATATCTCCGGTTCTATGGGATCAATTTTGATCAATGAGCACTTTTTGAAATATTCTCGCAAAATTCTTTAACTCTTCTAAACTTTAAAATTTTGTCCGAGAAACGCAATTAGGGGAAAAGTCAAGCAAAGTATTTTAAAACTTTCAATTTTGAATGATTCAAAAACGACAACATGCATTTTGTTCATATTTTTTTAATGTTGTAGCTAAGGTTGAGATTTTTCCAAAAATTTAGTCTTTATCGTCTTAAGGTAGGAAGAGTAAAATTTTGGGTATTGATCGGGCTATATCGTCATTGTTTATGGGCCGATTTTGATCAATTTTTTTTAAAAGACGCGTCTCGACGAGCATTTTTGGCATGAGCGCCACACTGTTTCGATCCCATTTTGAACGCTATCACGTTAAATTAGAAAAGCCCGCAATTACAAAATACCCTTTTGCAAGAATAACAAGTTAGAGCAAGAGAACATTTTTGGGAGGAAAGGCACACAAGAAGCTTTCTTGCGGCTCTTTCTCCTCTGTTCTCATCATGTTATATGTATATTATATATCAAACGCACTCACCGATAAATGTTCCCACAAATGTGAGAAAGCGCGAAATTTTCCCTCTCCTCTATAACCCCTCAAATATTCCATTTTGCAAATTTTCCGTCCCACCTCACGAAGACGCATGTTATCGCGACGCAATATCTGACGATAAGGGATTAGATTCTGGTGGCTTTTTTGACTTGAAAATCGCAAATGCTCGATATGTGGGTGAATTTAGATGAGGTTCCTTTATCCTATTTCACTTTGAATCCCTCAATTCGTGAGTAAAACTCCTTTTTCGCGCCATTTTCGCCAAAGATATTTATTCAATCTAATCGTCGTTTGATTCAGCTCCTAAGCAATTCTTGCAATGGAGGGCAGAACTGAAGGAATTGTATGTTGTGGATCATTTTATTATTGCTTGTTCGATGATTGATTATCATCTCGGATGACGCTTCACATTTCATTGTTGGACTCTTTGTCAATTTGAACAATGTGGTGAGACACAAAAAAAACACAAAAATATACACCCAGGGAGGTGGGGCGGGCTAAGGCGAAAGAGATGGGCAAAAAAGGGCATTAATCGTGGAGGAAAAAGTAACATTGGATGTGATGGAGTGTGGAAGGAGAGGAAAATTGAGTTGATAAGTGAAAAGGGCCGGGAGAAATGGGATTGTCTCGAAATCACTGAGGAATACACAGATTGATGCTGTGTTAATATGTTGAGGGTGTGTTCAGACACTGCACATAAGGAATCATCTGAGACCGCTCTTCTGCTCCTCATTCTGATGGTATGAGCAATGTGGCCAATAAGGATACCACAGGGAGACACAGAACTGTCGAAATTTACGTAAAATTTCTAGCAATTTGGTGATCTATCCATTCAAAGGTGGGAGAGAAAGCTAATGAGTTGTAATTATGATAAGAAATTAATTTTTACCAGCAGATTATTTTATTTGAAATTGATATTTTATCACCCTATCTTGTGTGATCTTTGTAGCATTTTGTGTATCTTTCAGAATGATGAGAGAGGATTGTGAAGGAGTAAACCCAGGATGAGACGATGGATGAGCAGAAACTATTCTTGATTGATTGTATAAGCCCCAAAGGGAGGAGGAAATGTTTAAATATCTTTTGAATATTTCATTAAATTCAATTGATTTTAATCAAATTTCCTTTTTCTTCATGCACAAAAATACGCGTCTCTTTTTATTCTCCTGCATTTCTCCGACACTGGATCATAAATATTCACTAAAAGAGTTGAAAAATAAAATTTAGAGAAGTTGTTTGGGCGAGGAAATTGTGTAGCTCGAGTATTTATTCGCATTTTGTCTTAGGATTGTCTCTTCAACACCCACAGTTGCGGAAAATTCAAAATAATCAATTGAAAGTGATGTGAAAACGTTGGGGGGTTAAAATTTGAATATTGCAGAATTTGCAATTCGTCATCTCAGCCCAAATATTCATCACTCCTCATAGTTCAATATAGCACATCGTATTCTTCGATACGTTCATAATCTCAACAAATATCGACAGTCACGTGTGTTTGCACTCGAAGCCCAATTTTGGAAAATTGAACTCCGGCATCTCTCTGACGCTCCAGCGACCTCTTGAACGATCCTCGCAATTGGCAAAGTGAGAGAGCGCGCGCGCGTCTCAATTGGTCGCATTGATTACTTAATAACACCCCATTAGGGCTCAAATTGACGACAGTCTCTCTATTATTTATTGAAGTCACACCACACTTTTCTCTCTCACTCCAAACATCACACCATAATTGATTCTGAGGTGTGCTTGTGAGCTCTCTTTTTGTCCCATCGATCCAACACACTATTTGACATTAATTTCCGACACGATAATTGTACGTTGTTACACTTAATCATTTTCCATTTAGCACTTTTTGGCCAAAAAAAAGGGGGAACTGTGTGATAACAATGGGGGACCCAGTTGATTTTGTTGCTGGTTTCATTGATGCATTGTTAAAGAATTCCTAATGTTTAATAGTATTTTGAAATAAAAGAGAATTTCAGCGAAATTTAAAACATTGCAATGTTAAAACGGTTAAAACCGTTAATTTAAATTTACGAGTTAAACATTTTTAACAAAGTGTTAACACTTAAACATTGGCTATTCAAACAGAGAGAGGCCTTAATAAAAAAGTAATAATATAAGCAAATATAGCGAGATTAAAAATATAGGAATTCATAACAGTAAAGGGTTAATCCCGTTAGGAAATACCCCAAAATGTTTAAGTGTTAACAACTTTATTCAACGCCATCTATCACCTGAAAGAAAGTTTTTGAAATGTTCATGAAATTCAGTCCTCATTCATTGAAATTTTCAACGAAATATCATCCCAAAGAAGAGACCCTCCTGCGTTCCGGTGTTTGCACTGAAGATGCCAATTATTGTCTGTCATTTGTGGTGTTAAATTGCAACCAAAACACGAGAGCGTGAATGTGCTTGTCCACAAATTCACCCAACAAAGGAATATTTTCTGCCAATCAAATTCCCCACATTGGAGTTGAAGATCCTTCCACCCTCGCGAAGGAGCTCCGCAGCCACCACATGAGAAGCACGAGGGTAACTCCTGAGGAATATGACTTGGAGAGTGTGTGTCTATTTGACTTGCTAATGATACCCACAGTCAAAATATATAACACCATCAGGAAAGGGGTGGCTTTTGCCTTTCACTTGTGCCACCATATAGTTCGGCATTCTGGCATCACAAAAGACTTGAGGGTGGCTGGAGGGATCTGGAGAGGTATATTGAGAGGCCACCCCTGTGTTGTTGCCGCATGACAATTGTGTGCCTCTGCCACTGAATCGTTATATTTGAAAAACTCCCCTCCCGACTTCTCATTTGAGTGCATTGTTAAATACCAAAATGGTAAATTGCGTTTCGAAGAGGGAAGATGAAGATTATTCTTAGCATTTCTAGGCAGCAAGACGATTCCTTATGCGGAATTTTTCATGCTTTAAATTTTTTATTTATACTTTTTTATTGATTGAAGAAACTTTAATTTTCGTTTAAAAAATATTTTTTAAACTTACTCAAACTTAGGTTTTGTGTTTTAGCCACACAAGTCATAATGTAGTCACAAGGACTTAAAAAATAAAAAAAAATTAATTTTTTCATGTCATTTACCTAAAATTTTAAACCAAACAAAAACCATTTTGCAATAAAACCGTTTTTATCAATTTTTAATATGTGAAATTAAAAATTGGCTTTGAGTTGATTTTACATAATCGTTCTGTTCAAAAACGATAAATACGAAATTAAAAAAAAATCAAAGGAAAATAAGACAATGCATTACGGATAGTTTCCCAAAAACAAAATAAACTTTCAAAAATTTTAATTTGCTTATTACCACTTATCTTTCGTAAAATTTATTGCACTAGTTAATATTTAATCTATAGAATCATTATCGTCGAGTTTCAAGCAAAATTCGTCTCATTTTTTGAACAGAATAATTAATTCATCTTTAACAGAAATGCCGAAAGTTCTTTAGGGGTTGATATATTTTAACGAATTATGAAAAAATATTCCATACTGAACGATCCGTACTGCACTTCTCATTAATAATCATTTAATACAAATTTGTAGGTGATAATATTTTTTGATGATTAAGAAATATAAGATTAACCGCTCTATTCGGGAGCAATCTTGATTCTCCATTTCTTGATTTTTCGGGTGCTTTCTCGGAATGTTTCAGAGATGGCGCTCCGAAAATCTTAAAATTCTGTTTCTTGATTTGGATAAAGAAATATTACAAGATTTGGTATTCGGGCCCCTAATTCTTGAAATTTGCATGTAGAATGTCATTATTGGGTCTTATTTCTTGTAAAATTTCCAAGCTCCTCTGGAGCGTGTCTTGAAAAGTGTTTTTACTTGTGAAAGTGATGTTTTTTGCGATGAATCGCTTTTTTTATCCCGCGTTTATCCAGGTTTTTTTTTTAATAATTCAAAAATCAACTGACGAAACTTCACTTCGGGATAAATCCAATAATTCCAAATACTAAATCTTTTAATATTTTAAGGCTGTCAAAATTCTTTTTTTTTGGAAACTTAAAATCCCGAATAGAGCGGTTAATTTAGTTTTCAAATTATGAAAACTTTAACTTGATATAAATCAAGATAAATTTTTTATGATTTTACCAAAAAATATATTTTTAGAGTCTATTTACTAAATCTTTATTGCTTTTCAAACGTTTTTAAATGTTTTACAATTATTTTCAACAAGATTTGCACACGATCTTTATTGAAAATAAATTTTATATTTTCTGAAAAGCAATGCGATCTTCACAGGGAATCTCTTTGGGGAGGATGGCGGAAAAAGTGCCGGGAGTTTTTCCGCGACTGAGCCCGTTGGGGACAAGACAAGAGGTCCATATCGATCGCGATCGCCATCCAATCGCGATCGAGGTGATTTCGATTGGATGACAAAAGATCTCGTCCACCAGAGCTGAGAGATCACATCCCGCAGACCCTCCTCGCCAGCCAACGTCTCCGTATTTGCACTTGGAGATTGGAATTTCCAATGAGAGCAAAAAGAAGATACATGGAGACAATTGATCGTCTCTTGCTCTTGTTCGTCTCTTCCTGTGGTGGACCATAGCTATTGGGGCTCGAAGTTGTGGAAAGGATGGAATGCGGGAGACTGCGAGTGTCGATCTAATCGCAAATCAATCACAAAATTGTCTCTGCGTTGGAAGAGCCATTGAAAAGGAGGTTTGTGCGTGCTGGAAAATATGGAAATCCTTTCGGGGTGGGGAGCAAAAAAGAGCAGTTGAGAGTCTTAAATTATTCACCTTAAGTGGCAGTGGATTTATCATACGAAAAATACTCAGAGTGGAGAAGAGAGGAACACAATCTCTTTGGACTTCCATTTGCGGAGAGTCGTGATCCTCTTTTGCCCTATGCATAAAACACTCTTATTCCTTCGTGGGGCGGACAACAAAGAAGTTGCAACTTTTTCACCCATCCCACCCCCCTCGGGGCCGCGTCGCCCGTGATCCCTCCTGTGTGCTTCATTTTCAATGGCAAAAAAGAGGAGCCATAAGAATGTGCCTCTTTTCTATACAGATGCGAAGAATTCAAGGTGCGGGAACTTTATTTAAATTTCCGTATACAAACTCTCTATTATTGCATGGACTTTACAATTTGACGGTTTATGAATACAAAATTAACATGAATGAAATTTTGGGATTGCTACCGTCTTTCGTGCTAGTCTCACCGCGACCTCTTCCTCTTCCCTCCACGTGACATCGCGACAATGGGTTGATTTGTGACAAATCAAAAGAACCCATCATCGCCACGATAAAAAGAGTGTCTCTCACTCTTTAATATGCAAAATGACAACAATAAAAAACATTGCGGAGATTCATTCAGAATGATGGTGGATTTTTTTGGCAAATAAAAAATCCAAAAAAAAAAACATTTTTTTCGTCACAGCTCCAGACTTACGATGGGAGGGTATCAAATACAGGTAGCCACTCTATATAAGCCAATTTTGACCAACAAGTTGTTTTAATAAGCCACCAAACGTGACTCGAATTGATTGTGGACACTCAACACGCGGAATACATTAAAACTAGTTAGATGAAATTGTATTAATTTTCTCAAATTGCCTCACTATGGGACCTTTTGCCTTTTTTCTTCCACCCAAACAGACGAGTCAAAATATTTACCACGCTGATCACCATTAAGGTCTTCAAGCTGAAAGTACCAAAATTTCTTTCTTTCACTCCCAGACTGTCGTCACGAGTGACAAATTTCAATGAGACAATGCTGAATGCAGAGGAGTAGAGTTGTATTGGTTGAGGATTGAAGATTCAAGATTTTTTTTCTTTAAATCAAACGACTAACGAGCGTCTAGGAATCCTATTAATTACGAGAGGTCCTGGGAAACAAAATGAAATAAACTTTTAAATGTATTCGAGTTGGCATAATCTTTAAGAATTACACGTTAGTTTTTCAGAATTAGGTACCACTTGCTTGAAGGTTATCCAAAAATTTCTCACTCTTTCCATACTTTTCCCACAAAGTTCCAAAATATTTCCAAAATCATTGAAATTTCTTTTGACAATTTTTAAGGTTCCAAGTTTGAACTTCAAATAGCTTTTCATAAACAAGATCTGAAGATTAGAACCAATATTATACTTTTTTTACACGAAAATCTTCATGTTGACTTTAGCGTAACTAGCGGTGGTTGAATGAAGTTCCAATGTTTTGAAGATTTGTAGAATTTCATAAGACGTTTCGAAAAAGTGCTCAATGATCAAAATCGGACCCATAGAAATGACGATAAATCCAATATTAAAATCAAAATCGGTTTACTTAAGCCATTCTAATCAAGGGCGCTTCATGTGAAAAATATGTACCAAAAAAAGTAAAGAAAGGTTGTGGCAAAGAAAAGACAAAAAAAGTAAAAAAATAGGTTTTTAAAACTTTTTTCGCTTATGTGTTGAGATTATTTTAAAGCATTAAAGGCTTAAGGAAATTTGAAAAGTCTAGGGTTTAAAACTAGCCTAAAGCTTTAGGATATAGCATAAAGCTTATGTCTAGCTTAATGATTGTTGAAAGTTTACAGCTGGCTTGAAGCTTAAAGATCAAGACTGGGTTTAGTCTTTAGTTTCATTTAAAGCTTAATACTTTAGCCTAAGGCTTAAATGTAGCCTTAAGCTCATATCTAGCATAAAGCTTTTGGAAATAGCTTAAGTCTAGCTTAAGGTATAATGATTGTTGAAAGCTTACAGCTGGCTTGAAGTTTAAAGCACGCTTAAAGCATGAGACTGGCTTTAGTCT
>CAKKOB020002840.1:0-11085 GCA_918844115.2 Phlebotomus perniciosus
AGTGAGTTAATAGGAAACCAAAATAATCCTCTCAATATTGCAGCTGGGAGAGGGAGACGATTCCCCGTCAAATCGTGTCGATTTGCTAAAAAGATATCAACCAGAAGTTTCATTTCTCGATCCTGTTGCGCAAGAAAATGCCAATAAATACACTTTAAAGCGCAATAAGAAAGCATCTTCTGAGACGAGTGAGGATTCCGCTATTACGGCAAAAGAAATGAAAGAATTACTGAGTCAGCTCGTATACAAGGCCGAAAGATCAAAACCAAATAAAACAATCTCAAATGTGCGATCCACTGAAAACAGAAGAGATAGTGTTGCGGCGGAAAAAGCAGAACTCAACAGGGAATTCGTGAATAGGGGAATTCACGATCAGCAGACGTACAATGCAAAAGACATCTTCACGGGTGAAGAGGAAAAAAATCAAACCTCTTCGGAAGTGTTTGATGAATTGCTGCATAAACTGAGAAACATGGGACTTAGGGGTCGAAAGATTCTGCGAGAACTCCAGACGGAATTGGTAGAAAAAGTGGGTGATCAAGTATCAACGTCTGATATCAAATTAGCATTCAGTGGACTTAAAGGTAAATCAAAAGAGAAAAAGAGTGGAGAATTTGAGGAACTTCTGCGAAAGAGGCGTGATATCATCTTCAAGACGGCCTTTGGGGCTGATTTGTCGCAAGATGATGAGGAAAAGAATTCGGCCCTGGAAGAGGGATTTGTACCGGATGGTCATGCCGATCACCACTATGTTCTCAACGAGGCTACCCTAAATGATAAATCCAATTCGGAATTTTGGTCATCCTTCTCATCAAGCGAGGAGGCCCTATTGAACTGCGCCGGTTTAATCATAAGTCTACCCCTTACCCCTCATCGTGATTGCGATCGTAAGAAATCCGAGGATCATCTTCATCGCGCGAGTTACGCCAACACCATCACTTACACGTAAATATCTATTTAGTTATGTGATCTTCTTACGCGAAAAAGGCATTTTTTTGTTTCTTTTTTTTTCAATTACTAAATTCTAATAACTCTCGCTTTCAATTATCACACGAAATCTCCTTCAAATTCCTCCTAATTATTCAGATAATTCTTAATTTTTATAAAATCAAAATGGCGGACTTCAAGCCTCAGCGTCACCCTATACTTTCTTTTCTTTTCGCATGGTGGCGCTGGAGTCATTTTGGAAAAAAAATTAGTGTTTTGAAACCTTAAACGCCTTTTCTTTGTTATAAACAGGGTTCCCCGGACTGGATACTACTTCTTCGTTTTCAACAGTGAAAATGAAGTTCAGCAGAATTACATTCGTGTCAGATTCGATCTACACAAGATCATCTACAACGTCACGCAACCTGTATCTGTCTGCAATCACACAACGGAGCAATGCTCCCTTCCATTGGACTTCTTAAGCAACGAAAAGGTCGTCCTGGAGTTACCAGTAAAAGACAAATCATCACATTCAAATGAAGAGTATGTCTTTACGTCCGAATGCGAGCCTAGAACAGCCATTTACCTTCTCTGTGTTCTGGCTGTTCCCTTCTTCATCTTAGTCTTTGCTTTTCAATGATTGTTGGACTAAGCTTGCTCAAGATTCTGTACCTGATCTATCAGTGATAACTAAGATTAACCGGCTAGTGCTTCCCTGGCAGTTCCAGTTGAGAGAGATTTTTTTTTTAAAAACGCTATGATTCAAATTGTGATCCATTTTCAAATAAACAGGAATTATAGTAATAAAGAGAGAAAAATTTGTCGAAATCAGGATCTTACCTTATTTTTTATAAGATGTCTTCAGGGCTTTTTAGGGGTCATGAACCAGTTTTCTCAACTAGTTCCAGAGTCTTGAGCAGCTGTGAAAGAAAATGGCGGCTGTAACTGTATGCTCAATATGAATTTTTGGTTCTTGAAAATATAAGTTTTGCTAATAAAATAACAAATTAAGTACCTAATCAATAAGTAAATTTTGAAAAAAAAACATCTCAAGACTATCAATTTTTGGATTTATTCCTTAAGAAAAATTGATAATTTAGAAATTGCATTAGATATACAACTCGATGAGATGATTTTTGCATCGTGGTTTGGAGTAATGATTTTAAGCATTGTAAGACTACACGATAGCATCATAAAAGACTGGTATTTTGTTACAAAAGTTGTTGAATAAAATTTATTTTACCAAAAAAATAATTTACAATTTCACTTTTAAAAAAATCCGGAACACTTGAGGTTTATAAGCTTTTAAAAGCGATGATTGAGTCCCAAGCCAACGTTGTAATTCGGTCTGGACGTGCCGAAAGGACCCCCGAAGTGGCGCTGGTAGCTTCCAGTGGCGTCCAAAGAGGTCATTCCATTGGGACTCCTGTAGAGATTAGCACGTCCTTCGGCAGTCAGACTCGTGCCGAAACGATGCTGATGCTGAGCATTCACGGAAGCAGATCCCCTCGGTCCGGTGTAATCCAATCCTCCTCCAATGCTTGTGGGTCCTGTCGGATGCCATTGACGAGAGACACTCCCATGTCCATCAACGCGATGCCCATTGTTGTTGAACAGAGTCCCCCGAGCGCCCACCGTTCCCTGGACTCCACCCTGACTTCCGGGAGTCACTCCGCCAAACACCGTCTGTCGTCGGATGCGCTCCTTAACCACCGGCAAAGGCACAAAATAGTCATCCTCGACTAGATGTAGTGGAACCCACTCATCAGGATACTCCGGATACTCAAAGGCGCAGGAAGCGCTCAGAGCACAAGCGAGCAGGAACACAACTTTCACTGAGATCATTTTGCTATGAGATTCTTTGGATCAGAGCAAATTATACTTGACTTCTTGTAGCTTTGAGCTGCTGAATGTGAACTTATGCTCCATCTACCAGCACCACGACTTTATATACCCATCCACGAGATGCAGGAGGAAAAAAAAATGCCACAATCTTAGAAAAATCCCCTTCCGAGAGCATCGTCAAAATTATCATTTGCAAGCAGGGAATCACCACGTCCGGGGATTCCTCGCAATTGCAATGTACTAATGCTAAAATAAATTCATTATTTCCCAATCAAAGGCGAGTAAGATGTGACCTCATCTCTACGTAGAGAGCAAAAACGAGACTTGAATGAAAGGAATGGTGGGTAGAGACAACAGCAAAAGGTGAATGACTATGATTTTCGCAATGAGAGAACACGCGGGTGTATCAAATAAAACAATTCGAAATATTTTGGGATTCCTGATAAGACTTTATGTCTCATTCACGAGGAGAGGAATAATTGCCGGCAAATTACAGCATTTGACCGATTTGATCAAAAATTCTTGGAAATTAATGGAAATCAGGCGAAAAACAATTAAAAGTCTAGAGAAAATGCGGGAAAGTTAAGAACTTTTACTATTATATTTGTAATGGTGCTGTCACACGGCAATTGATTCCTACAGTTGAAAGTTATTAAATTTTCTGGAAAATTCTTTTGAAAGATTCCTCAGTAATTCTGAAGAGACTGATACGAGTAAAAATTTGTTGCAATTGCACTTGAAAAAGCGTTTCATACCTTTCATACAGTAAAAAAAGTGATTGCCAAGTTTAGACTTGGCGGAGTGCCCCGACACGTTGCGTTTAGGAAAGAAGGAGTTAGCGGAATTATAAAGTCTGTTGTTTTCTTGTCGAATGGGTTTGATGAAATTTAAAAGAAAATGTAATGAGTACCCACTTGACCGGTTTGATGCTAGTAACACCCTTGATTGTTGGAAATTCAAAGACCTTTCAAATGAATACCCACATGATGGGTATTCTGTCTGGATGTGGAGAAAAGAAATATGTTTAGGATTTAAGAAAAATCCGAGATTAACTGACAAAACTCGATGCGTTTTGAAAGTCAAAAATCTGCAAAACATATACGAGAATGAAAAAAATCGTTAGAGCCGTTTTCGAGATTTACCAAAAAAACATGTTTTTATAGGGGATAGGGTGGCTTTTAGAAAAATGAAGGGCCTGGTCCTGATCCGACGGTTCTGAACTGTAATATTCTTTTCGTGGGCATAAGACCATAATAAAAAATTAAATATTGGAAAATTCGGAGACATTTTAATAACTGAGGGTTTTTAAAGGTTCAAAATTCTTTGATGATCCTAGAAAATATTATTTTAAATTCCCTAAGAAGGCTATTTAAAGTCAAAATCAAATCTCAAACTTGCAGTTAACTAAATAAGACTTACCAGAATTATTTTCCTGATGAAAGGTTGAAAGGACAATTTAATGTTTAATTCTAATACCAATGTCCGCAAAATTTTGGAAGAGCCATCGATGTAGGAAAATTCCTCCTCCATGTTTTGCTTTCTTAGAATAGAAAAGAAGCAATAAAGTCCATCTTCATATTGTTTTTACTGAATATGTACAATTACAGTGAATCTTACAAAATATTCCACATTGTAAATTCTAAATAATGTAAAATAGTCTATAATTAGAAAGTTACCGAATTTTTGTATGTCATATTAAAATGTTTTACTGCTGATTAAAGGGTCTTGAGTTAAAAGGCACAGTTGTTTTAAATCCTTTCTCCTTTTTTAGTCCTTTTTCTCCATTCACTGTATAATATTTTTATCTTTCACGGTTTATTAATTCTACGATAGAGATATTTTCTTTTCGAACAATATAAGTTTGATTATGTAAGATTTTCGTTTCATATACAAATATTTCTCATAAAAATACTATTTTCAACAGAAAAAAAAACCTCGGAATGTTTCAATAAAATGTGATTATGCTTTTCTTTCCTGTTTCATGGGTTTTGAGAAAAAAAAATGCAAGTATACAAAAATATCTTCCACCTCACAAATTGTGTCTTCATCCTCTCTTTTTTTCAACTAATTAATAAATGCAATTAATATAGTAAAAAAAACAGATGTAAATGTTTCAGCATCGATAGAGCACCATTTTACATGGTTAAATAAAGTTATTAAAATAATTTATTAAAAAATATTGTTATGCTTCAACTATGGAGGTGTTTTATAAAATTAAGAGATAAAACAAAAAATAGATAAATTAGCTGCTTCAGAGGAAAATTCTATCATTTCACTTTAATTTTCTTTCCAACAAAGAAAATAAAATTGCTTTTCCATCCACAACTTATAAAAAATATTAAAAATCAGTTTGCAAGAAGCACTTAGGAAAAACTTTACGCGTTTTAAGAATGAAAATATCAGTTTAGTTCTTTTTAGTCAGTACCTCATCGTCGTGAAATATTATAAAAATTTATTATTTTAACTATGAAAAACATATTTTCATCATTATGGTTATTATCATTTTTCTTCTTTTTACTTAATTATCATGACGTTAAATCAATAGAATGGGGCAAAAAGTTGTCTATTAAATTGTAGGTAGTAGTAAATTATTATTTCTTCTTTTTCCCGTCGCTTTTTTTTTCATCATCATTTTATTAGTTGTATTACATTAAAACACAGCACAACTCATGAATTGTAAAAAATTTCATAATATAAAATAACACTAAAATTACAATAATATTTTAAGTAATATACACCTAAGTACCGAATATTTATAATCTTTTCTTTTTTTGGAAAATAATTTTTCAATTTTACTGCTCCCTTTTCGCCAGCAAAACCAATTTGAAAAAGAATTATTTCTTCAAATTTATCTCAAAAGTTTCTTGAGGCACTCTCCTTTCTATCAATCGGCACATTTTTTTCAATACAATTTTTATTGCTCTAATTTATCCTCAATTTTTCGCGACTTCAACTTCCAATTTTGTTTTTTTTTCGGAAAAATTGCAACACAAATAAAAGAAATTGGGATAAACACAAAAGTTTAAAATGATTTTTAAAAGCCACATAATTATTGGACAGACTGTTAAAATTTGCATTTTTTATCTACACAAAAATAAAAAACACGCATAAAATGAACAGAACATAAAATGATAAAATGTCTGCAGAGGCGATAGATCTGACAAAGAGTTAGCTTGCTCATCTCCAAAATTGATAAAATTCTCTGATATTTTTTTCGCGCTAGTCTTGTAAAATACAAAAATTGTAAAACAAAACAAGTAAGAGGGGTCGTTATTGTTGCTTCAATGATGAATTAGCTGGAAGAGTTGCTGATCTTTGTACATTAGTTGCGGCATATGGTTTGTAGTTGGAACGTGTCGACTGGCTGTAAGTTAGTCGAATTTTGTGTTACAAAAGAGAGAAAAGCCCGTGAAAATGAAACATATTAACACAAAAACAACATGAAATCCCGGCCTCTATCCGCTCTCCTAAATTAACATCTATATCTACAAAATAATTTTAAAATAATTTCTTACCTAGGTGAAATTTTGCTACCATCATTTCCTGCGGCACTGTTGATGTTGTTGGCTTTGTAGCCGCACTTCTGAATGCGCTTCGACAAGCGACTCACCCATCGCGTCTGATCCTCCTTGGTAGACGCCAAAAGGAGCATTTCGCGGGCACAATGAGGATCGTGATGTAATTTACACGGAGCTAGTGGATCGTTGTTGTCCACATGTTCCTTGTGAATCTTTATGCGACACCTAAAATCAAAATGAATTTTATTTTTTAGCTGTTTTTATGTCAGCTTTTTCAAAATATTAACAATTGATACTTTTAGTAAAAAAGTTTCATAAGATGAGACCTTATTCTATGGCTGCATTCAGAGCAGGGTATTAAATGTTCGAAAAATTCCCGGGGACTAAAAACAACTCCCGGGGAAAGTTTGCATACTTTCTGGCGCAAAACAAACTGTCTTATTCGAAAGCTCAACGTTAAGTTTTTCGAAATAAGAATAAAATTGCTGATGTTTGTTGACAGTTTTGGATGTAAGCTAAAAAATTGATAATTTTGGAGAAAAATGTCTAAGACTCAGATATTATAGGTTCCCATTCAATTACCGAACACGTAATTTGAAAGCAAATGTTGAGCATCAAGCACGGAACGAGGAACTCGAGCCTCTGATGAAGAGATGAAGAAATGGAAGACTCAAATGAGATCTAATGCTCTCAATACTCGATGTTCAACATTCACTTTCAGATATGCAAATTAGGAGCCTGTAATGGATTATCTACCTGAGTCTTTTGTAATTGAATAATAATCTGAATCCCAGATAATTTTTCCAAAATTGGTAATTTTTGGTGTAAGTTTACATCCAAAATTGTCAACAAAAATCAGCTTGTTTTATTCGAATTTCGAAAAACCAAATGTAAAGCTTTCGAACAAGACAGCAAGTTTTGTGCCTGAAAGTATGCAATATTGCCCTGGGAAATGCTTTTAGTCCCCGGGGATTTTTCGAACACTCAATTCCCTGCTCTAAATGCAGCCTATTGGTAAAAATTGCCATGAAATCTTTTAATTAGGAAATAGTTTCAGCGTAGTCCTGCAAGACTAATAAAAGAATGGGGCAAAGGCATATTTCTAAAAGCCCCGCCCACTTGAAAACTAATGGATAAAGGCAACAGTCTTAGGTAAGCGCCCACTTGACTGTACAAGTTACTCTAAAAACAACCCCTGTATAGGGATAGGTCTCTTAATGGGCGTGGTATAACACTTCTGGAGGATGAGAGACTACATGCCCTTCCTATTGCAAAAATTAGCCAAATAAAAATGATTTCAAGTCAATTTTAACTTGTTTTATCGTTTTAGAATCGTTCACCCAATAATATGGGCAGGACTTATTCATTCACGCCCAATAAACTACCAGCTATGCTAAGCCAAATTTGAAGAAATTGGGCTAAGAAAAACATGTAAAATTAAATTTTCAACTTGATTTTCCTCAGATCTTTAGACGAGAAAAATTATGTTCCAGACTAAGTAATTCTAATAAATTTATCTGCAAATTTTGACAATTTTCTTGTTAGTGTTGCTCACATTCCTCTTGCTGAGTTCCCAATGTTACATCCAGGTAACAAGAGGTCATTCCTAATAAATCACTTTGCAGTTTTCTCCAAGAAACTAATTTACTTTTTCCCACAACATCCTTTTGTCTGCACTTTGTACTCAAAACTTAGCATTTTACAGGTAAAATTTGCCCTTCAAATATTCTTATCTCTAATCCCCTATGTTCTTCTTCTTTTGAATTGCTTTACGAGCTCTCCACAACGTCTATTCACAACAATGAGTGACTTATAGTAATTGGAATTGCTTTGATTGTCTTCTGACATGAAAAAAACGATAAGATGTTAATTGAAAACAATAATAATATGGGTCAACAATTTATCTCAATCTCTGCGTCTGTGATTCATTCAGAGAATGAACAATTCTCTCGCCCACGCGGAAATTAATGTTACACTTTCCCATTTTTCAATTCATTCTATTCTTTGTGCATAAGTCAAGGTGGGCTATCCGACTGTCTCTCACTCTTCGTGAGATTATTAAAGCCAAATACAAAGTGAGTCATACCTTTTGCATTCATAAGCGGGTGGTGGCCGGAACATGTGCCAAACTGGTTTTGGACAAATTTCACATTGTGTTGGCATATGGTAGGAAATTTGAAGTAATTCATGACCTATAAGAATCACTCAATTAGTATAATTGTTTTAAATATCATTTGTTTGTATTTTTTCTGACCTTTGTGGTGAATTGTTCCCGGTCTCTCCTCGCCGGAGCCCTTGAGGGTGTCAAATTGATTTTGTTGCTGATCATCCGGTCGTCGAGCCTCACCCTCCATTGCGTACAGCAATTGAAATATTCTGGGAATTTCTTTGGCATCAGCACGAATCACATCACCTTGTGTCACTGATCTCACGTGGAACACTTTGCTGTTAAAACACAAGAAAAAAGAATAATGTCTTTAATATGTTCTTAGAAAAAAGAAATAATTTTTAACAATATTTTACCTTAAATCCAAGATGAGGACAGGATCGCTGGTGTTTTGTTTGTCGTGTTCGGTGTTGTAGAAAATAATTCGTCTCGTTGAGACAACGACAAATTGGCGCTTCCATCCATGTCTTCGGATATTCTGTTTATTTGGCACACTGAGCCATCCCTCGATGATAGAATCCTAGGAAAAGGAAATGTAGAACTCGTTTTAGAATTTCTTGAGAACTTCTTGGAACATAATAACAAAAATTTGCAAAATTTTCTAGTGAAAACTTCATAAAATTTCTAAAAATAATTTTACTCACTTGATTATCCTCCGTGTCATTTTCCGCGGACGACAGTGAAGTCGTCTCATTGAGCTTCGTTTGGAGCATTTCAATTTCCGTATCCTTGCACTGAACCTCCATCTGAAGCTTCGTCTTGGCCATCACCTCCTCATTCAAGATCATCTGCGAGTCATTGAATTTCGCCAACATGTGACTGTATTTGTCACGCTCCTGGCACAATTCCTGCTTCAATCTCCTATTCTCCTTGTCCTTCTTCCTCAACTCCGCCGCCGATCCCACTTTCTTGTTCTTCGCCGTATTAGCAAAGTCCTTCCGGTATATCACCTCCTCCAGCTTATTCACGGCCGACTGCTTAAAGAGCGTCTCCTGCTTCAACTTCGCTTGCAATCTCTCAATCTCCGACTTGTCCACCTTCACTTGACTCAATTCCTCTTGCAGCTTCTTGTTCATCTGGATCTGATCATCCAACTCGACCGTCTTCTTGCTCAACTTCATATTTACATCGTACTCCACATCCTTCATCACCAGCAGTGCCGATTCCTTGTGAGCCAATTCATTCTTGTGTTTCGCTATGAGGTCCTTCATCTCGAACTCCTTCATTGCCTTCTCCTTCTCCAGATCAGCAACAGTCTCCTCGGCTATTGAGCGCGCTAGAGCTTCCGAATCCGCCCTAGCGAGAGCAATTTGCAATTGATGAACCAGAGACTTCCTCTCCTCCTCCTGCTCCTGCAACACCCTGGACTTCTCATCCAGCTCATCTCGCACATCTTTGCATTGCTTCTTCTGCAGCTTGTGAAAATACTGTTCAGCCTCCAATTGTTCCTGTAGTTCCTTATTCTATAAAGAGAATTTCAAAACAACAAAATATTAACTGATTCTTTGAGGACAGAAAAAAATATTTCACCTGAAGTATGTCCTGGTTGTGAGCATTTTTAATTTTGAAGACCTCCTCCTCGAATTTCCTCTTCATATCTCGCAACTGATGCACTTCCTTTATCAATTGAGTCTCTTTGGCTTTGAGATGAGCTATTTCCGAACTCTGTAGGCTCAATTCCGACAGCAGTGAATTCTTCTTTGAATGCTCCTGCTCCAGGTGACTTTGCAATGCAATTACCTTCTCAGTTTCCTGTTTTAAGGGGCGCAATGCAAAATAATCAGTTGAAAAAGCAACAAATGATGCACGAAGATGTGGAAAAATCATAGAAAAATATTTATATGTCAAATTCAACATAAAGAATGAGACAAAAGATTTTTTTGCAAGCAAAATCAACTATAAGAAGCCAGTTGGAATACCCAATATTAATGGATAATGTAAAACAAATTATTTGTTTCTTTTTAGGGGACTTACTTGGCGATTCTCGCCCTCTAGCTTCTGAAGTCGCTGCTGCATTTGCCGATAGTCAACGGATAGCATGGAGATTTGTCTCTCCTTCTCCTGAGAATTCTGATCAGCCCTCTGTCGGCACACCTTCTCCTCATTGAGCTTCGTCTGAAGCGCTTTCACCTCCTCCATGTTAGCCTCTTCTTTGTACACCTTCTGACTGCGAGCCGCCTCCTCGTGTGCCTTCACTTCCTGCTGATAGCGCTGCTGCATAGCCATCAGCTCCACCTCCACCGTTGCATTCACCTTCTCCAGATTCGCCACACGCTCCGTCAACGCTCGATTGTCCTCCATGCACTTCTGTTCACGATGAAAGCTCCGCTCAAACTCAATATTTAGCGTCTGGAGGCGACTCTCATTCTCTTCATGCGCCTCCACCAGCTGCTGCCGTGTGTTCCTCTCATGCGCCAATCTGCCCTGCAGCTCCGCCACTTCCTGTTGCAACACATCACGCTGCGCCTGCACAGTGGCCAAGAGACTCTGCAACTCACTGCACTTCTGTTCCATTTCACCCTTAATCAGACGCATCTCATGCAGCTGCTTCTTCAACTTCTGACACGTCTCCGTCTCCATCGTGTACTTGTCCTGCATCTCAGTCACCTGCACAAAACAAACGTAGGA
>CAKKOB020002841.1:0-11075 GCA_918844115.2 Phlebotomus perniciosus
GTTTGGCCGTGATGCGCGTACGCACTGACAGACAGACAGACAGACAGACAGACAGACAGACAGACAGACAGACAAACATTTTGGAGATGGGTATTTTCGGACTCCTGGAGTCACGTCCGGTCGAGATTTAATGGTTTGGGGGTGATCAGCCCAATTCAGATATGCACACTTGGCTTTATGTATTAGGATCTACGTAATTCCAACATTCCAGAAATTCTCACATCCAACATTTCCTGATTTATTTATATTTAAAAATAAAATGGAAAGGGAAATCTTTATATAGACATTCAAATCCAATATGACTTCCAATAAAGGTGTAGCATTTCCTTTCGTGTTACACATAAATATTGCAGAAATATGTGACATTTTGGAGTGAAAGATCTCACATAGGAGGTGAGAAAAATTCCTAAGATGATATCACAAATGTAATTTTCTAGAGCGTTTTCACGTGTAAAAGTCTCACACATTTTCTTTTCAATTCAGACGCTCAAGGAAAATCAAGTTGTGAGGCATTTTTAATGTCTCAGGAGTGTTCCCATCAATTCTCTCACGTGTTCCGGGGGCGCAAAATCACACATTTCAATATTCCCACATGATGGAATGCAATACTGTAAATAATTCCCAACCATCATGATTGATAACACTCGAACGCACACAAGAAATGTGACTTGAAGCATAGTCAATGGTATGTGAAAGATGTGGAAGGTATGGGAGAGAATTTCATGACCCCTTTTTTGCACCTTTCTTTCCCAGCACTAAAAATTCACTCCATGGCGCTTTTGCACGAAACTTATACAACCAATTCCTGTGAGATCCTCCACTTAGGAATATTTTATTGCATACACTTTCTTGTTGCATTGCCTTGTGAGAAAGCCTGAGCCGAGGAAAAGCCATTCATCACCTCATGGAGCAGGCAAAAATTCCCAGTGGGAATCTTTTGGAAAATCTCTTTGACTCGGGTGAAGACCGTTTCCCGGGAAATCGTCCGGCCAGGAATGCGGCGTGACTTTTTAATATCCCATCGAAGAATTGGGGAGAAAAGATGATTCATTCATTATACGACCGACTCGAGGGAATGTTCCTCATTCCTGATGCTTACTCACACACAAGTTAACGCAATTAATTTTCGATGAGATAAAGTTGACGTTGCCACAATAAATCATCATATTATGGTGCAGAATGGAAATTGATTTGATATTTAATTACATCAAGCACTTTCCAGTTCGGGCAGAGAGCCAAAAGCCGCCGATGGGAGCGTCAAACTGGGTGAGAATATGTGCGATATTAATTACCGCCCTATTTGCCGTCAATCCTAATCATAGGAATGGCTGGTGTCCCAACAATTGCCCCCCAGTTCTCGCCATCCGCTGCCCACCCTTTTTTAATGCTAATCCCATGTTCCGGACAAACATGATGGGAACGAAATCATATGTGTTGGATTTAGCTGAATGTATCGATTTATTCATTTTAATATTATATATGTATATTGTATATTATATAAATAATCATAGTAAGTAAAGTTTCGATTAGGTAATGAATTCATCAAGGGAAAAGTTTCCCAATTCCTCATTGAAACATTCCTCATTTTTCATCCATACATTGTATGTAAAATATTATTCTCTCAAGATCAACTCCCATGTTTCATGCTCTAACGAGATTGGGAGCACGTGTCCAAGTGAAGATTCTCTAAATCACTCAATGATGCCTATTCATGTTAAGACTCTTCAGCTGAAGTGGTGAAAACAAATAACTCAGCACTAGGAAAAGATACTTGTTTAGGTTACGAATAGTCGTAAAACATGAGAAAATCACAGGGAAAGTTCCTCACAAGTTTTTTTTTTATTACAAAATTATCCAAAAATATTTATTACTTATCCACCTCAATATCTCCCCTCAACTCTATCCCAATTTATAATCGCTGGGAAAAGTAAACGTGCGATGTTGCGAGACGAAATGGACATAGTTTGTGTGTTCGGTGGTATTTTTGGAGGCGGATTTATTTATTCTGATTTTCTTGCGAACATTGTGGTGTTTCAGAATGAATTTACCTGAAGGAAATTGTTGGCACTGTGCCGAGAAATCGGATTCGCTGGTTACAAAACTTGAGAAGAAGAGTAAGTCGCTGTGTGAGTTTTTGCTGAGACTGTGTGATTATTTCACGCTATTTTATGCTGTATTTATACTGTTTAATCATAATATATCTTTTTTCGGTGGATTTGGAATGCCAATCTACACGAACAATAGACACAAGGTGGATTTTATTAGATCAATCTCAGTGGAGGTATAAATTGTATAAATTTCAATTAAATGTTTAGAATTAAACAAGCAAAAAACCGAATTCAGAAAGAATGTAGAAATAGTTTTCACGAGGGAAATGTACGACAGGAATGTATTATAGATTGATAAACAATTCTTGTATTTTTCCAAGATTTTCTGAAATAGGAGTTTTCCACCAATTTATCCATGAGTTGAAGGTTCCAATGATGTTTTTTTCTCTTGTGATCCAATTCCAATTTTAGGATTTATGACATCAATATTATGATTTCGAAATGACGATACAAATATTTTCTTTCTAGAAACAGGATTTCTCGATTTTTATTTTTTATCTAGCATTTTCGAGGAATGCTTGTATAATCCGGTACAAGCTCACATATGAACAGGTGAAAAGTCCCAATATTGCCAATAACATGATGGCAATGTTTTTGAATAACAATCCTATTCCTGGTCCCTTGTTTCCTTCCCATCTAACCACCAAGTCTATTAAGGGTGGAAAAATCAACGTCAGTACTGGAGATGTTAGGCCCCCAATTAGGGAGATGAAGAGGCTCAATTTGGGAACATTTACAGCAACCATAACTAAAAAAAATCGTAACATTGATTAGTTCTAATTGGGTCTTTTGTTACATATGAGAAATTCATAATAAATCTTTAGAAATTTCACATTGGATTTCTCATAGGAAATTCTTGGGAAATCCATAGGAATTGTCGTGGGAAACATACTCACTTGTGATTAAAGCTATGCTGGCTCTGAAAACGCACTCCCCAATGATGGGATTGCAAAAGGTAATCTTGTTCCTGATATTTGGCCAGAGAATCTGGACGGCAACATACAGTTCTAAATTATATGAAAATGGTGTTGCTATACAAAGGAGAATTCTCGTTGCTTTAGCAAATGCATTGTCTTGGGGTAAGTTCAGCGATATGCTTCCTTTAGTGGCTTCACCGTACTGGAGATATCCCAGGAAGCCTAGTGCTGTAAGAATGCACGTGACAATGAGCATTCCAATATTGAGCACTCCTGTGGGACGATAATAATCTCGATGAACCTTCATGGAATTCTGCAGGGGTAACACTAAGCCGGTGCCCGCGTAGGTGTAGATAACTGTACCAAATAAGAGCGGCAATGTGCTCCAGGAGCCAACAAAGTTCCGCTCAAATGGATTAGGAAGATCAAAAGAAATAAAGTAGAAAATGATTATAAGTGGAATTAACAGAAAAATATTGCCCAGATAAGACAGTGGCGCTAGAACTTTGAGAGTTGTCACCATTGCCATAAGGATAATCGGTACAGAGATAATGAGAAAATGTAAAAGGTTGTTAACGGAAATTTCATATAAGCTCCACACCTGAAAAGAAAGTTGAATAACAATAAAATTAATGAAATTCAGAATTAACATGGAATTTTCCTGAATTCTCCTGGGAAATTCCAAGGAAATTCACAAGGATTCAGCATAGGAAATTTTTAAGACATTTCATGTGAATAATAGTCTAAATCTTTATTGATAATATTGACAAACCTGCTGCAAGTTCTCGTTGATAAAAACAATTGCAACACAACAGAAACATATCTGACTAACTGATAAGAAAGTATTTGCGATTATTCTCATAACCTTGGACCATTGTCTTAGTTTTGGTGGTCCCTCTTCGAAGCTCAATTCCACTGTTCTTGCGTAGTCTAGATAATAATCCATTTTAGTTTTCTTGTGCATTTTCCTTGAACACAGCAACAGTAAATGTTGGCAATGGACACAAATGATTCCGATGGCAACTGTTAGGAAAGGTCCTAAGACAAGTCCGCCATTTTTCATGGCGTCTCCCATGGCGAAAATTTCTCCTGGCAAGTTATTTTTTAATATATGGCCCATTGCTTCACAATATGTTACTCCTTTAACATTTTCAATTTGATCAGTAATCTCTGTTTCATTTTTTGGACTATCGCGTGGACCGGAAGCTTGAAAATCTGTTAGGCAGATTTTTCTTATGAGAATTTATTTAAGCCAACACACAATTATATCTTACCTTCTTGATAGTTACAGGCACTTAAACTCGTTTCTATGGAATTCATGTTGAGCCGAATATTTTTTTTCCTTTAAATCTATACCTACGGCTCTAGTATATAAGATACAAGGTCAACCTCCAAATAAACTTTATCACTGAGCTACTGTCTTACTCAAAGATTCCACAACGAATGTAGGTAAGTAGATGATGCTCATGTAGTCATTATAATGCCCTCTGGACACATCGTCTGCGGCCGTAAAATCTTAAAACGAATAAAAATGTCATTATATGTAAATTTTAATAACTCCATACCTAATAAACAAAATCATAAGAAACAAACAGAAGAAGGAATTTCAATAAAAAAAATCGCAAGCTCTAAAAATAGTGCTTTAAACAGCATTTCAAGAAGACGTAATTATTTTTAGAAGGCTCTTAATGATTTAACATCATATAGTGACGCGTTGTTTTAATAATATGTATCAGTCGTACGAGTCGTACTTACAAAAATTTACGAATATTAAATTATTTCAGAAGTGACTGAATGAATGAATGTATTATAACTGAAGTATACAGAAATTGAATAACATTTGAGTTTTTTTTTTATTATAAAAGAGGGAACAGTAATGTAATTTATTTTAACTCAATAATTTATACTTGACTTTTCCAAGTTGTTCCAAATGTGGTAGAAATTCGCGTCTTAAATGCTGAAATTTTTTTATAAACAGGAAATACTTATTTATATTTATTTCAGAAAATTTGCGTAAATTCTTCAAAAAATTGCTAGTTTTTTTTTAGACTTTGATGTTCCGTTGCTATCGCAAGAGTGAAATCTGTAAGAATTTTATTAATACGTTCATTTGCTTTGGCCCTTGTTGGAAATATTACATACCTATTAGGCAAACAATCTTGATGTTTATTTTCTTGAATTTATAAGTCTCATGCAAAATCTCAAAACAAACAAAAATCCAACTGCTCCCTCAGCAAAATAGTATTAATTCTCAGTTGGAGTGGAAGCATTTTCACATTTTTATGCCAGACAAACTGCATGAGGAAGTTATAGATGGAGAGTGAAAAAAAATCGAAGCAAAAATTGTGTCTGGGTGTAAAAGTTGTAATGAGGGAATATGGTTCTTCCAATGGAAAGTGCATTTCTCTGGAGGCCCTGGGGGCGATAGAAGAGTCCACACATGTATAGTCAATGAGGGTGAAATATTGTATGGTGAAGAATTCAATTTTGAGCAAAAGCAATAACATCGAAGATTCAAACATGTCTTTTATTGAAATTCACTATCTAGAGCTCTTCATTTGCACATTTCCAAGATGCAACGACTTGAGGATACATTAACATACTATTATCGCTGTTCAATCATCTGCTGAAACACGATTTTGCAATAGCTCACGTCCCTGAAGGCTATGGTGGATGCTGTGGGTGTGATGATGATGATGAAAATATTGCATGGAAACACAACTCTCTGGTTCAACATTCTGCATTTATGGCGGACTACAGGGGCTAATTGGATTGTGGCATGTGAAACAGTCGAAATTTGATTTTCTGACTGCTGGCGATATCATCGCGGGAATATCATTTTATTAATACGCCATAAATGTTGCCCCATTCATATGTTTTAATACACTCCCTCAATGGCATCATAGTTCCGAAATAGACTGTCCATAATCCAATGATGCAAATAAATTTGTTTTTGTATTATTTCACTATAGAGGGAAGTGGGGCAGTGTTTACCGTGGGGCATTGTTATTTTATGAGTTTTCCAATATATTTTTCCATCAAATTTTCCCATGCAGTAACACAATGTGTAAATGACAATTCCCTTTGGAAAAATTTGATGGGAAAATATATAAGAAAAATTCATAAAACAACCTGCCCCACTTCCCCCTATTGATTATAGTCTTAGTCATATTTATGAAATTTATTTGCAATTCGTTG
Organism: Phlebotomus perniciosus; assembly: GCA_918844115.2. Classification (NCBI taxonomy): domain Eukaryota; kingdom Metazoa; phylum Arthropoda; class Insecta; order Diptera; family Psychodidae; genus Phlebotomus; species Phlebotomus perniciosus. The sequence continues at coordinate 6,224 of CAKKOB020002841.1, forward strand.
GTATTAACACTTCACGAGTTATCTTAATTAGATATTTCATTTATTTATACCTTAATTTTTGAAAATAAAATTTCCTTATATGTGTGTAGAAAACAATTTTCTATTGTACAAAAGTAATGTAAAAATTTAAAGTATTTTCATCAATTTTCCCTTTAAATTCAACTTCCTAATAACTCACATCTTTATACACTGTATGGGCTTCTCTAAATAATTTTCGTGACAATATTCTTCCATTTGTCCATTATAAATTGTGCCGTGTAATCGTCAAATTGAGGGGTTGATTTTCCACAATTCAACGGAAGAGATTTATATTGATTGTATACCACAAACCCTTTCTCACAAAAGCCCGTGGGGTGTGCCAACTTTTCTAATTGTGCATGTCCGATGGCTAAAAAATAAAAACCTTTCACTCCAACCCCGAAACCAACGCGTGAAAATGCTTTCCGAGTGGAAGAAAGTTGGAACAATCTGACGCTAGAGAATACATTTGCATATTACCAATGATATTTTCTGTTTAACATGGAGTTCCGGCTGTAAATCGTATTTAATGAATGGATAAAAAGCGGTGGATTTTCCTCGCGTTTTCCAACTCCTTGTTCAACCTGAATTCGGGACAATGCGAATAGGACTGGCGGGTGCGATGGGAAAAGTGAATTTAATACGCCAATCAAAATGTGTTATCTCACTAGGAAATGTTAATGTTGTGGCTGTGAGGGGGTGGTTGGGTATGAAAAAGAAAATGCCGAGCGAGTAGTTTAGAAGCTTTGGCCGTGATTTATATGGCTCTGGCACGAATTGTCTTCTGCAGGATGGAGAGCCTCTGTTCGCCCCAACATGTTACGTTTTACAATTAATTGGATTGCGTGAAAATATCTTACATTAGTCACTCGGTCTCACCTGTTTTCAACTTGCACTGCAAGAAGTGAATTAGTCGCCACAAAGTATTAAGAGAGAAGTCTTTTAAATGGTCAATTTTGTGGCGCAGAGCAGCTGAGAGAAATACGGAAAATATAATACTGGGATATTCATTGATTGGTTGATGCAATTTTGCTTTAGCTTTTCTTGTACATATATACAAATCTCTTTTCAACATATGAAACAACATCTTGTGCATAAATTTGCATAGCAAACAGCATGGATGGTATTTGGTGATGTTCTCTATTGTTGAATGGCAGAGAATGACGGTGGAAAATTAATTGGAGTAAATAATTGAGAGTCTTGCTCTCTATGATTAAAATACAACAGATTTATGACGATGTAACCTCCCAAGAGATTTCCTTTTGAGAAGGCACTCGCACCGTTCGATATTTGAACTTGTCTTATTGGCAATTTAGTGTCTCGTCTCCATGCTAAAATGCTTCTCTCTTGAGCTAATTGGCAATCAACTTCCAATAAAATTCCATCCTATTTGATTGAATTTTCAAAGTGTCTTGCCGAAGACACTGAATTTTAGTCTTTTTTGCTTGTTTATGGGAAAATTGCGTGATTGGGAGACAAAGTTTGTGGAAAAATCCCTCTGTAAAAATTTCCTTCAAAATTTACATAAGAGAAAATTAGAATGTTTATGTCCTCCCACAGCAACTCCACTTCAATTTGAGATAATGACTATTTGTGGCGATGCCATCGTCATATAATTATTCGCAAATCATCATTCATCTAAATTTCTATAATGTATTTGTTGTGGAAAAATGGAGAATTAGGTTTGTTTTAGAGGGCTTGGCATTTCAAAGAGAGAAAAAACTGACGAAATCTGGAATTATTTTCCAATATTGAATAAGACATTTTTCTTTTTAAATTTTAACAATAAATCAAATGTTGTGAGCAAGATTTCTACTTAGAATTATTGTTGTTTATGATACCTACCCATAAAAAATGAATAAATTTCGTAATAAACAACAAAAAGTGAAGAAAATGTGAATATTATACTATTTCAGATTCAGAAATTGAAAAAATTGCTAAAAATATAATACTTTTCGTACTTTTAAGACGAAAAAGGTAAATATTTAAAAAAAGAAACGTTATTTGATGACGTCATTGAATTTTACAAATTTAAGAGTTGGGCCATTTAATTGATTAATAAATAAGAAAAACCTTAAAATTTGCTCAATGAAGAGATTTTTATGAAAGAAACAAATTTCTTTGTCCAAGATAAAGAGGTTTCTTTCTAAAAATAAATGTCTCTCAATTTGCCCCTTCAGAAAATTTATTGTGGATGTGTTTTTATGGGGAAAAATTATATCGACAAGCCAGAGTCAATGGCGAATACTTTGGTTGTTAATGTAATGAAAGAGTGTCTTATAATGATGGTGAAAATTGTACCGCACGACCTCTTGGGGGGGAAATTGTTATGACGATGCCAGAACACTCTGCCACACTTTTTGTAATTAGTTGAAGCCACTCTGTGTAACATTAAAAAGCAAAAATATCTGCGGGCACATTCTCAAAAACTTCCAGCAGCTTTTTAAGGGTGTGAGAGGTTAAGAACATGAGTTGCGTTTCTAAAAAAGAAGAAACCATCTCACGCTTGTGGTGGAAAAATATTTCTCCACGGTATTTGACTTGACGGCTTTCTCATTTGAATTTAGAAAATTACACCAAAGTGAGTTTGAACATTTTTTTTCTCACCAAACTGTTGGGTTTTCTTTCTCACCAGAAAGTAAATGTAATTAATTAAATTTAGCATGATTTAATGAAATTCTGGATAGACGCTCAGGAGTTTAAATGTGTTAGTTTCTCTGATAAACTCAATTTTATTGTACAAAGAATTGCATGAAAAAGTGTTGAGGTTAGAAGGGGGACTAAAAACTGAGAGGGTAGATTTTTGCCAGAAGGCAGTTCGATGGAGTAATGAAAAAATAATGGAAATAATTGCCCACAGTGGGTGAAAATTGATGTAGAAGTGAATATACATGGGGATGTGGGTTATGGTGAAATTTCAACCACTTTTCATATATAAAAGTGAAATTAAGCACTCTCCAGGGAGGAAAAGAATGTTCTCATCTCTATTTTTTTTGCTATGAAATGAAACTTTTCATGACAGTGAAAATATTATTATTTTATTTTGCCTCGCTACTGCTGAATTAAAAATTATTGCCATAACGGGGGTGAATTCTTGTATTTTGAGAAAATATTAGCACTGAGCAAGAAGAATTTTCAGAGAGACGCGCCAACGGAGTTCTCGTGAGAGAAAATTTCCGTGAAAAGAGCTGAAAATGTGCTTCGGGGGATGATGGTAATGAGTGTTGGGGAAAAAAAGAGGTTTCGTGGTCGAGAGAGAATAGCGTGGGAAAAATTTATTATATTTAATGAGGTGTTGAGGGACAAGTTTCCACTTCTTTCTTCACCCTCTGTTTCTCTTCAAACACAAAACCACATAATCTAAATATTCAAATTTTGCTCCTTTTCCTCCCCAAAAGATTTTATCGTGCGAATTTTCTGCTTGAATCTCCTGCCCTTTTTTGGGGGTGGGTAAATGGCATATGCGTTGGTATTGCTTTTCCCACTAAATTTGGAAATAAATAATAAAATTAGCAATGTGGCCATTGATGCATTCTTTGTTGGGGCAAAAAGCAACCATTTCCCACGCCCACAGTGACACCTCTTTTTTACACGGCAGGATATTGTGCGTGAAATTGCAAAATAAGGCTCACAAATTGGGGAGGAGTGATAAAATTTTAATAATTTGTCACCGCATGTCAGGAGGAACGATGGTCCGTTTGCATGTGACAACAGGTCGAATTCGTGTGAAATATTTTTTGTTCCGGGTGAAAAAGAGCAGAAATGCCGTAAATGTGCGAGAAAAAGCTCAAACGAGAGATAGGGAGCAACAGCTGGTAAAATTGTAATTTAATGCATTCGTAGCATCATATCCGCTCATGATGATACAAACATTATTTTCACCCAGGCCATCAGCCGTCATTCGGTACCAACACCCCTTGTCATTTAGCCCAATTCGATGTCCCGTAGTTTTTCCACACATTTTCCTCTGAAATTCCCACACTTGGAATATTTTATGACACACCTCGCCACATTTTGCGTGGAACCATGGCAAAGAGCGTCATATTTGTATCAACATGCAAAAAAAATTACTATCCCATGCAAATATGTATTGAACAAAACTGGGGTGTTTTTGTTAAATTCTGTCACAATTTTTCATCGTTGTTTAGTCACTGTAAAAAAGACATGAAATTAAATTCATTTACAATTTAATTGTTCATAGTATTTCACATCATAATGGGATTTGGATAAAGTCGTAAGCGTCGTATTCAATAGCTAAAAAACCTTAGCTTTATTATGCTATCTATCTGATTTGGGAGCTTTATAAAAGCTCCAAATTCCATTATGGATAGGACACTTACAAATAGAGTTGTATTAAACCAGGTAAAATGCTTGTTTCACTAAATAAAAAATTATTTTCGTTTCTAATGCCGGCTTCAGACCTGAGGCTAATGCCAGTTCCCCACTAAGATGGCTTAGGCCCTTTATAGTGTGCATACACTTGGGGTTTAGCCTAGAAGACTTAGCGGCTAAAACGGGGCTTTTACTGTAGTCTGTTCAGATCGCGCTTAGCCTAAGCACCAGAACAACTTTATAAGGAAATTCCTTTGCCAAAAACAGGTCTATCGAAGCCCGGAGCCTCGTTTTGGCAGTTAAGTCTTCTAGGTTAAACCCCAAGTGTATGCAAGCCTTTAAGAACAGTTCAGTAATAGTCCCAAATTTTGAGTTTTTGAGTCTCGAAAAACTGTGAAATCTGAAAAAAGATTTACGAAAGTGATTTCGCAATTCTTGAAAACTCAAAAAATCCAAATTTTGGACTATTATTGAACTATTCCATAAGACACGATTTGATCCT
>CAKKOB020002842.1:0-11068 GCA_918844115.2 Phlebotomus perniciosus
CGATCACCGTTAGTGGCGCTCAAGTCGGAAAAAAAATATTTTCAAATTTTCAAGGTCAAATATCTCAAGTAAGAAACCTTGCATATTCTTAATATTTTAGTATATTGTAGCTGAGGTTGAGACCTTTCCAACGAAGGGTCGGACTAGTCTCTCCATGTTCCCTGACCCGAGTTATGTCAAATCAAAGATTGAAACTTGACCGAGCATTATCTCCGTTGTTTATGGACCGATTTAGAGATCAATTTTTTTAAAAGACGCGTCTCGACATAACCCCCAGTGACGATTTTCAGATGAAAAGCAAGTTGCATTACCTCCCGAGGTGGCCCACCGAGTCCCAGCTACTCCAAGTGTAAACTTGTTTATTAAATGTATAGGATTAAACAATGGCTTTTCTCGTCATTCAGATTATCTTAAAGCCTTTCAGTAATTATTCATGGGAAAAAGTCCCCCGACTGCCATAGAAATTTTTCATTACATAAAATGAATTAAAATCAGAAACCAATATGACAGAGAGAAATACTTTCTAGGGACGTAAATATAATATCCCTGAGGGTAAGAAAACTTGAGAGGCAGAATGGGTGGGTGGGGTGGGTGTAAGGGCGAACTTTGTTGCTTCTTAGAGAAATATTGGTATAACTAAGCGACCATTGTGGCAGAAAAAATCACAACAATAATAATAATACGGAAAAGAAATGACTGCGAAGCATTAAAGTTTTCAAATAAAAGCGTTCACTGACGTATACATACTACTTCCGCTATTCAGGACTTTCTTGTTCCAGATATTTTATGTGAAACTGTGTAGCGAAAGTGTATCATGAAAGTATATATGTATATATCACCAACTTTACTGCATCAAAGGGCCTCTCCTCACCAAAGTTGAGGCCATAGAAGCACTGTGGATGTTTAAGTATCTCGCCATTTTTATCGGAATCCAATTTAGAGTGCTCCCAAGACCCCCGCCGCCGGTGAGGTATAGCGGAAGGAGTGAGAGGAAGGGAAACGCATTGTTGTGTGTTGACTGATGAGCATTGGATCACGGGTGGTTGGAAGCGGTGGTAAAAAATTTATGTATTCATTCATAGTCGTGGCATAAATTACAATAACATTATGTAGTGTATTCAAATTGTGAGAATATCAACGATTGCCATTTGCACGATATATTGAATTATTCACGAGCCTTGATGTTTCCTTACACCCGAACCTCCCGTAGGGTTGACAAATCTGGCACTTTTCCTTCACTCCAGCCACCGCACGACATATGCAGGGGATATTCTCCATATGTGTTCAGGAACAAGTGTTCCGCATTCCCCACTTTATTCCCCCATTCACAAATTTGAAGAGGATTTGTACTCCGGCGAACGGATTATGTTCCACACAGAGGAGATAGTGAAAAACTCTTGTACGTCGAAGCTTGAAAAATTCTCAAGATATCTCTCTATATCGATTGATTATATGTTTGTCCTTTTTTCAGATCAGCATCAGATACCCTTCGCTCATTCGCCTGCCGTTCCGACCTTTTGGGGCGACGAAGAAGTTCATGAAATGAAAAATGGGAAATATATTTTCATCAATTTAGTCCAAGTCCCCAGTTTCAATTTCCGGAATCTGAAATTTCAACGCAATTTCCTCACAAAATTGCCAATTTTCTCTTATGACGACTCACAGTCATCGCAGTCATCTCACATTGCTTCCGAGACACTTTACCTCTTGATTTGCTTCTCACTCTCGCCTAAAAAAAGTATTTATTCAGCATGAATAATGAAGGTGGATGGGAGAAAATGGGTTAAATTAACTATGAATCCCATTTTCATATTTATAAGACAAAATGTCAAAAAATTCTCTCATCAGCTTGTATATGCAAAGAATGAAAGTCTTATTTCTTTCTTTCTCTCGAGGTCTTATATTTGGCATCTGAAGGAAGTGATGGGAAGATAAGAAAATACTGAAGACAGCTTCTCTAGCTTCTAAAAATAAAGATAATCCTACAGTGAAATATTTTTCTTTTGCTGAAATCCTAATCCAGACATACAAGTTGTGAAAAGTGAAAACGAAGAATTATATTTTCCAAGATATTTTCCCTATTTATTGCTTAAGCTGGCTGCAAGGATTTACATCAAAAATAATACAATAAGCCAAAGATATTTCATTCCCAAAATTATACCCAGTCCACTAAATAGTAAAACAAATAAATTGAAGTGGTTTTTATCCGTCATGTTAACTCTAAATTTTTTATGTATATACTTTTGCAAAATTAGGAGAAACAATAACTCAATGCATGTCAGAGTTCAAAATGTATATTTGTTCAAGAGATGTGTCCGAGTCTCTGCAGAAGTTTGTTGTGACACAATTTCCTTTTTGTTCAGAGTGTCGAAAGCCAACTCTGTGCCAACATCTTTTTCTAATTGTTCCCATAAATTATCATAATCCGCATTTGCTCAATTTCCATCCCTTGAGTTCCCATTACGGCGTGTTCAGTCGACCATAGGCAAATAAATTTTCCATATAGTAAAAACACCAAAATGCTGTTATACTTTTCCAGCCAACATATTTTCCTATACCAGCCCCGTCCATTGACTTGGGTTGTAAATATATAGCATAAGAATTTCTCGAGTAGCTTCTCCTAAACGGAATTTTGAAATTCTTTTGTAAGCTCTCTTTTTCCCAACTTCACAAAGTTTTTTTTATTTCACTTTAATACACACAATACATATTCCTTAAATAACTCCACGAGAAACTCGACATACAATTTATGTACACGGAGGAATGTTGAATAGGATTTTTTATCGTCCTCTTCGACATAGATTGTGATATTTCTCAATAGAAAGATATTTAGTTGAAAAATGACGCTACGCATAATTATTTCAACGGAAACATATAGCTTGGGTCAGCTTATCTGTCCCATATATTCAAATTACGACAAAAATATACTTTGTTGGTGAGAAAAAAGGGAACTCATGTTGAGTTAATTCATTGATACAGCAAGTAATATATCTTCTGCCTATCGACTGTCCCCATTCTCTTTTGTGGCTATGCCAAAAGCCCATTCAATCTATTATTCATTTTCATGCCACCGAACAAATCACTATTGTAGAGCTTATGTTACTTGTTACATATTTTGCGAGTAAAAATAAATATTTTCGTGTTATAAATGGTCCTAATTTATCATTCTGCCCACGTAAGTGACATGAATTATGACGATGGTCAACCTCTCGGTTTTGAAGGGTGTCCCATCAAAATCATCCATTCGTCTAGCATCATCATCTTTGTTATCCTCGTAGGTATACACACCAGTCTCATATGTATTTTCGAGGCCACGATTTTGGCAACAACGACCCACCCATAAGTATTGTGAGCTATGTATGTCAGAAAAATCACGTTTGTCGAGATGAATGGCACTCTCAATCACATCTTCAATATTGTTTGGTATCATGCAAGAGCTGTTATTGAAGTTTCCAAGCATATTGATAGTGTTATTCAAACTTATCAACCTTAGCAAAGGGTGAGGAAAATGTTGAACTTTATCGGATTTTAGTTGACCCATCTCAGAATAAATTACAAACTTCGTCTAACAAGGTAAACGCAGTATGGTTCGACCATGTTGCTGCCATCGACCGGTCTATACATTTCTTAACTTTCTTCTGTATCAGAAGAATATCTTCTGATTATCCCAGAATGCACATATCATCTAAAACTATGATAATATCTAAATAAGAATCAAATATTGTTTTCGTTACCAGAAAATTTTCATCAGAAATTATATTTATGAAGCTCCATATTGCTAGCCGGAATTCTTATTCAGCTTTTGTCCTGGGATTTTGCCATCAATACAAGATTTATAGACTTAGGTCTTAAGAAATCTCTATGAAATATTTATCCCTTCTCCACAAACTTGAAAGGGATGTTAACCACTAGAGATAAAATGGAGAAAAGGGTTGAACTTTAAAACCGGTCAAAAAGGATCATTTCAGATGTGCCGTGAAGAAATCTGTCATATCCATGACAGATTTGAGGTTGAAAATATGTAATGCAGTTTTTATGAACCAAAAACCCCAGACAATACCATTGTGGCTCACTTGGTCTGTTAAAAAAATCATCTTGTTTTCTATTCCCCGAAATACTGATATTTTGAGGCTCAAGGGATTTGTTGATTTGCAATGCTTCGTGGTCGAATAACATCTGAAATATTCATTTTAGTCTGTCTCTCGCCATCGGAAACCACCATCACGATGACAATTACACCAGAACCTCAAAATCAATATTGGTTTGAATATTCTGTTGTGCTTGGCAGTCACAATCCTCATGCTCATTTTATACAAATTCGCGGATGAGTTGGTGGCTCAATGTAATTGTACTGAGGCCCCAAAGTGAATTCATGTGATGCCGAGTGAGCCATAGTTTCTCTGTGTGTAGATTTTGTTGTTTAATTCCATGTTTGGCACCGCAAATTGGGTGAGAATTATTTAACTTGATAATGTGGTACACCTACTATATAGTCAATAGTCATACAGTGCAAAATGAAACCCCATTTGATTAAACCTAATCCTCTTCGATTACAAACCTCCGTGATGGTGTTGGCTGAGGGGGGGTATGTGTTTGAATAACAATGGAGCAACTTCCATTGGGAGTCGTTCGTCAAACTTTGAACCCCCCAAACTATATTCAATATAATCGGTATACAAATACTTGTGTTTGAGGCTGCAAGTGGGTCTAATTTGGTATTTGCGTGTCAGAAACAATATTCATGGGAAAATATTTCCAGGCTTTCACAGCAACTTCCTATCGTGCCATTCAATCACAAACACCACCAGGCGCCTCCACTTTGAATCACATTCAATTCGCGCTTCAAGTACCGCGCTTTGCAGAATACAATCAATTCTCATCTGTCTGGTTTAAGAACTTTTAAGTAATCACACACGTACCTCTATTGTGCCGTTCTTCTCGCGTCATCTCTTGTGCTAACAAAACAACACTGCCACATTGTTTGATGGTGGTGAAAGTGCTCTCTCTCCGACCTTTCATCTCGCTCAATGATCCAGTTTACCACACTTTCTGTGGATTCTGGGCGGAAAACGGACCGTGAACACTAGGGATTTGAAAAAGAGTAGAATTGCCAAATTCTGAGAAGCAAAAAAATCATAGGTGTATCATGAAACATCCTTCTCATCAACCCAGGAGAAAGCTATAGATAGGTAATAATAAAAGTGGTGGGCAAACTCTTCACAGTGCCATATGAAAACATGTGTATTTCCGTGATATAGAACGGTGCACATGAATGTGAATTCAGAGTCAAAGGAAATCTAATCTCGAGGAGAATCGCATGTGGGAACCACATGGGAGAAAGGTGGAAGGAAAGAAAAGCTGCTTGACGTGAAAGACTTTCTTTAGCGCTCACTGAAAGTGGTGCGAAACTCCCATTGGGAATTCCCATATAGCTTACGACAAAAGAGTAAAATAAATGAGATCTTGATACAATATATACAACCCACCTAGGGAGGAAAAAAGACTAATCGATAGGAAATTTATTGACACTTTCAATTATAATGCCTTCTCTTGTGAATACACTTTTGTTCACATGTGGGTGGTAAGGGTGGCAAAATGTATAGAAACACTGTCGTGCCTCTAGTCACCAGCAAAACAAACGAAGATTTATTCATCCATCAAGTTTTAATGAATATTTATAAAATAAAGAAGTAAATTTCTAAATATTCGACGCCACTTGTCACGTTATTTTGTCATAAAAAGATTTGTGGTGAAACTTTGAGACATGCAAAAATACACAACAAATTCACTGAGAAGAAAATCTAAAAGCAAAAATTCAAAAATCTCATTCTCATCCACAAGAAACATTTGTAGCAAAGCTTTAAAATGTTTATGTTCATCAATAGGAAAATATTTTTCTCTCAGTGCAGAAAAAGAACCACTACACCAACCATTTAATTTGCGGGAAACTTCTACGATTTTACCTTTTCTTTTTATTTGGTTCGCAGCAATGCGAGTTATTATTCAGTGTTTCAGGAAATCGCAGGTGAAGAAATGTGGCACGAAATACACATTTTTGCATGACTTGAAATACCAACGAATATCGAGTGGAAAGTTTTCGTGAAATTCTCACTCAAATATTTGCCCATATTCGTGTAGCTTTTTCCCACCTTACACTTGGTCGCAGCCTTTTAGAGTGAATATAAATCAAAATTCGGTACAGCGAGCGTCAAGAGGGGACAAAAATTTAGTATAGGGAAAATTGAAAAGAACTTGCATGAAAAATTGCTAGAATCATTGTGTAAAATATTCAAAGTTTTTTCTGCTATACTCTGGACTTGATGGGAATTTCACGCATTCTGATGCACATTGAGTTCTTCATTTAAGTCTACATTTGATATTTGTGTTTCTGTAATTTGAACATTTCTAATTAAACTTTTCCGAGTATAACATATATACTGAGTGGAAAGTTTTTGCAACAATAGTTATTTGTGTGAATAAAACAATAGAGCAGATTCTCAACAATGTAGAATACTGCTCATTTAGTTTCAGTGACTATGAATAGCGTCATCGGCATCAAGACAGACCATCATGCGAGTGGATATTGAAATATCCTCTCTCTCTCATTTCTTTTCATTATCAAAATGAGACGCGGAGTAATTCCGAACTCAGCCACTGTCATATAGACCACATGAGCAAGTCGAATGCGAAAAAAGGAAAAGTAGTAAAGAGGATGAGGCTGCCATTGTTAACAGAGAAATCTCTCATTGGCAATCTCAGAGGGAGGATTAGGGCTGTCATCCGAGCTGGTGGATTTCGAGTACCTCCACAACTATCGGATGAGATTCAACTGTCAAATATCTCACAGATAGACTTTGTGGCCGTGACAACTCTATCGCCTGTAGATTAAGAGCCCCTTTAGATCGTCAACACCTGTTACAGTGGAGTAAATAATTAATTGCGGTACCTGACAGCTTCAATTTACCCATCCGCCGTCATCGGTGTTCTACCTCTTCTCAGGAGATGCTCCCTCAGCCCGTCACATCTTCGACAGCGAGGCCGAGAAAACATTGTGGCATAATGTGCAGACAAAGTGCTTTATGGGAGTGAAAATCGAGGGGAAGATCGCATAAAATTTCCCAGAAAATTCACATTGATATAAAATTTAATCGACTTTATTTAATATATTCTCATCTATTATAAGCTCTACCCTGTCTTTTTGAGATATGAGTCGACTAACTTCCTCTAGGAATTTCAATTGTTTCTCCATCTTCTAAGATATTCTTCCGATCCACTTTTGTGGTTTAATCTTGATAGCTTTCGCCATCAATTGTGCTTTTTGCCCAGTAGTCACGCACCATCACACGTGTCCTCAATAAAATGACATTTAAGCTATTGTCGCCCTATTTTATAGAGGCTGAAGTTTGTTTTTCTGCTGCGAACTTCCTTAATTCTACAAGTTTTTGGCTTCAGCATCGACCCCATACCATTCCCCACCAACAAGACCAGTTGAATAAATTTCAAAGTCTCAAATGAATATAAATGCACATGTTGAGAATGGAAAAAAAGGTTGCAAATTTTCATGAAATCGTCCACTTGAATTGAAACAAAACTTGGGGATTAATGAATTGAGCGAACCAATTAAAATGGTTCAATTTAATAAATTTAATGATGGAATAAAAATGCTGAATCAATTAGATTTTGCTATCAATTTTATTTTAATCAATAATCGCATTTGTTGCAAAAAGTTATACATATATTCATCCGGATATAAAACTTTCGATATCCGTTCGGGATTAATCTAATTTGTATGTTCGACTGAGTAAATATTCAGAGACAATCGACAAAAATGTGCTCAGCAAATCAAATTTAAAAGCTGTGTAAGTGGATGAAGGGAATGTTTCGGAAATTTTTCAGTTTTCAAGTGAGGGTCTTGTTGGGGAATCACTGAAAATCTATCGGATGAGTGGTGAGGCCACCCTAATAAATATTCATTTGTCGGTCGAGCTGAAGTGAAAACTGTCGACCTTGTTGTCGGGTAAATACCAATGTTTTCCCGTTTGGCTAATTTACAAAACAACCACTCCATGCCTGTGTCGTGGGAGGCACTTGGAGAAGCTCCATGCGGGGGCAGAATTGGCCAGAGTGGCATTCTTCTGGGCCATTCACTGGCATATCACCGTCACAATCGGAGCGGAGAAAAAGTGCTTACTTTGCGGTCTTGTCGTAAGCTTTCACGCACCCCAACAGTAAATGCTATATGTCAAGTTGAATGGAAATAAGGGTGGGTGAATTCTTGTTGCTCCCTTTGTTTTCTTAACATCCCCGCGCCCACAATAAGCCTCCCCCCATTTCAAACATCTTGCCAGGGCTAATTTCTAATACCACCAGAAGAGGGTGCTAAGTTTATCGAAACTTTACACAATATTGTGTCGGAATCTTTTCTCCTCTTACAGCGCTTAGGGTGGCTCCCTACTCACTCTGAGCCACCTCATCACCTGCCCCAATAGATAGGTATAATATATGTGAGTGCCATTGAATCGGTATCACAAGGTATACGTTTCGCTGACTCTTCCATGCCATTATACAAAAGAGTGTTGTACTTACTCTCAAATTGTGTGCAAATCTGGAATCTTATTGTTGAAAGCGATTACGTCAGTTCCGTGTAATATTTAGTTGAAAAGTAACAATAGCAGGATGTGGAAGTGGGACACATAAAGCATGTCAAGAACAGAAGTGAACAATACCATCAGATTCATTCGAATTCAGCGCTTCGAAGCGGCATCATCCCTTCTGGTCTCACACCCTCAAACATCCAGGATGCCCCTTCCTTTCGGCCCGGTGGCATCCAATTGAGAGCATCTGGTCGGGGGTGAAGGGCGACAGGGTGTCTCCTCCTTGGCAAGATAAAAATGAGAAGTGAATACACTTGTGAAAATTATTGTTATTAAAAGCGAGAGAAATGGGACTGCTCCATAAATCATGAATGAAAGAGATTAATTACGCGATTTCCATAAAACGAGATGGTAATTTTTTTTGCTTCCATCCTACTGAAGCACACACACACTAAATCCTCTATGGATGGGGCCATTGAAAAACCATCCCTAACACTGAGCCAAGAGGAATTTCAAAAGACACCACTCTCACATTGTGCCACACTAAATAAAAGATGATACTCCCTCGTGAGAATCGTCTCCATCGTGGGGGAGCAGACGGAAGTTGGGTCGTTGAAAGACACACTCCTTCATCGGAGAATGACTGTGCGATATATTCTTGTGCAAACGCCGAAGAGATTTCATCATTGGTTATTATTGGGAGGAAATTGCATAGATTTACATCGCTTCATATTTGCTCACTTCTGTTTACCTTTAATCCATTTGTAGGAGTATATTTTAAATGGCAGTCCGTGGGAGACTTATTAGAGAGTCAGCTCGAATCAACCGAAGTAATTTCGGTTTGATGGTGTGCAGAAGTTGACTCCACTGGTTATTGAATATCTCTATAGATCATACATTTGTGAAAAGAAAGTATAAAGAAATGAGCTTAAGTGCAAAATTCTGTTAGAAATTCTAACTAACTTCTATACATTGTGTAAAATAAGCGACCCATGTCCATGAGTGGGTGAATATTTTGTCGATACAGCAAGAATTATTGGCAGTGGAAGTAAGTATCTAAACTCCATACACCTGTCAATTAAAAAGCAATCCATCATGTACAAGAATTTCCGTGAACCCTCACTTGATCCTCGTGTGCTTGACTTATCTTTCTCACTTTGCTAACATTTTGTGGTATTTCCTTCATTTCGTGGTGCCAGTGATAGCATCGTCGCATTTACCTGGGAATCACGGTGATACCCATTAAAATGATCCCCAATGGTGTCGGTGTCATCGAATTGATGGGATGATGAGATGAGAAAAGGTGACTCTTCACTCCACCGCAAAATCATGTGAACCCCTGCATCACCCCCCTGTCACATGCAGACATTGATTTCACATCCCTTTTGTGAGTTGGTGTCGATTTCACTCTGACGAAATTGAAGGATGGCATGACTTCTCCCTCCTCCTAGAGTCCTCGGTAAGTCCTCTCCCAGTTGTCCCCAATTAGAACTGCTGCTGATGAGGCACCCGCATCGCTCTAGAATCGGCCGCATTCCTGCTAATAATAATTAATCCCACTTCTGATCCGTGACACTGACGACGAGAGACTGAGTTACACGAGAAGCTGATCAACTGCCAGGATCCCTTGGCAAGGTTGCGTGGACAAAAAACTCAGAGGCGCCTCTTTGGCGACGCGAGAATTGGGGTCGTAATGCATTTTTGGTATCTCGCGCTTTGCTGCCAAATTGGGCGCAAAGTTGCAGCTAGAGACAATGGACTCGTTAACCCTTTGGCGGTGTGGAAAGTTGCTTCAGCAGTGCAAAAGTGCGCGACGTGTTTGAGAGGTGGGTGGCGAAAAGTTACCAACAAGAAGTCGTGATTGCACTGAAGTCGCTTAATGATCTTGCCGGAGGATTGTCTTTCACTTTCCACCACGCCATCAGGAAGCGCTGGCCTCTGTCTCACAAGTGAGGCCTTTGTCTCACATGCAGATCAAGTTTCAACTAATTTCAAAGTATACCTTCATCAAGTACTCAAAGAACCAATTTCAAAGCTTTGCAATGGCAATTAAGATAGAATTGAGATATTGGAGAAGAAAAATAAATTTTTATGTGCAGATAAACTTTATTAAATTTCCAGAACATAAGAAGCCCATGTACGGAGGCTCCCCTGCCTTGGAACATACAACCTTCGTATGGGGAGCCTCCGTACATGGGCTTCCTGACCTACAATCCGTGAGAAATTTCGCGCCCCCGTCGGGCGTGCAAGAAGCGGGGGGAGCGCACGCGCGACTGCTGCTCCACCTTCGCATCCACAAACGAACTTCCCCTGAAGATTCCGACGACGTCTGTCCTTGGTAGATGGTAGATGATGGGGTGTCCAAGAATCGATATGTCAGACAAGCTAGGCCATAGGCCCATTGTGTCTTATCGATATTCCTATTAAATCATTCCATTAATTCAACAAGCGTCCACAGAATTCGAGGATACTTT
>CAKKOB020002843.1:0-11063 GCA_918844115.2 Phlebotomus perniciosus
GGTAAAAGTTTTTATTTAGAAATAAACTTCCTGATTCAGGAGCTTTTGAACACTAAAAAAGCTCCTGATTCAAGAGATTCTGATTACTGAGAAAGCTCCTGATTCCAAAAGCTTTTGATTATTGAGAAAGCTTCAGAATCAAAAGCTTTTGATAACTGAGAAAGTTCATGATTGAAGAGCTTTTGATTATTGAGAAAGCTTCAGAATCAAAAGCTTTTGATAACTGAGAAAGTTCATGATTGAAGAGCTTTTGATTACTGAGAAAGCTCATGATTCAAGAGCTTTTGATTACTGAGAAAGCTTCAAATACACGAGCTTATGATTACTGAGAAAGCTCTTGATTCAAGAGCTTTTGATTACTGAGAAAGCTTACGATTGAGGAGCTTTAAATTACTGAGAAAACTCAATATTCAAGAGCTTTTGATCACTGAGAAAGCTTCAGATTCAAGAACTTTTGATTACTGAGAAAGCTTAAAATACAAGAGCTTATGATTACTGAGAAAGCTCCTGATTCAAGACCTTCAGATTACTGAGAAATCTCTTAATTCTAGAAGCTTTTGATTACTGAGAAAGCTCCTGATTCAAGAGCTTTTGATTACTGAGAAAGCTCCTGATTCAAGAGCTTTTGATTACTGAGAAAGCGTCAAATACATGAGCTTTTGATTACTGAGAAAGCTCATGATTCAAGAGCTTTTGATTACTGAGAAAGCTTCCGATTCAAGAGCTTTTGATTACTAAGAAAGCTCTCGATTAGAAGCTTATTTCTACTAAGCAATTCATCCAATATTACAATTATTTCTTCATTGTTCAGAAATTTTGGTAAAAGCTCTACTATATTTCCGAAACTCAGTAAGTAATCTTATAAGGAATATTTTAAATTTTGAACTTTGCATTTATTTCGTTTATTTCAAAAAGTTTTATAATTATTAACAAAGCTCGCAAGCTCACTTTAAAGCTTTTATTTTTTTCAATATTGCATTATAACCTGTAAAATGTTATAAAAGCTCATTGGATGCTTAAAAATGTGCGAATAATGTCTCTCCCACACTGGAGCTTTACGAATTGTGAAATTTGTTCCAAACTAAAGCTCATGAAAAGCTTTTGTTTAATTTTTCTATAAAGCTTTTTTAAACTGCCATTTCAGAAATTAAATTGTCCAATTTCAAATGCATTTAACACTCTCCCCGAAAGCTCCGTCAAATTGATTTAATTGAAGTTGCTTAATTCATTTTTCATGTTCTCTCCTAAAAGTTTTTCAAATTGCACTGTGTGCATTAATTTTTGAAATATCCTCCCTTCTAGACTTTTCCGTGGAAGCCAAAAGTTTTGGGGTGACTTTAAGTGAATTTCCCCGAATTTTACCCACTTTTTCGGGGTCTGGGGGACGAAAAGTGGGTGAAAATTGGTGAGATTTATCATGGGGTAGCGACAATGAGAAGCGAAATCTCGTAAAATATATCGAATTTGCCACTCTAACCACCAGAAATATTTATTGTTATTAAATTTTCTCTCGAGGAGGAAAAAAAGAAAGAAAAAAAAGATGCCTCGTCCGGAGGGGAGTTGATCTGCCCATTTGTCAGTGGATGAAAGCAGGACGTGCAGAGATGAAACTTTAAGAAAACAATTCCACTCGGTGGGTGGGAAGTGCTTCGACAGCATCTCCTCCACTTTTACGATGTCAATTGGACGCCCCCCTGCTGCCGGTTGGATTTTTCCCATCACCCCAGAGATGGATTTTACTGGCACTTGCTCCCCTCCAGGATCGGACACAGACTCGCACTTAAGCTCTGCAAAGGCATCAATCATCGCTAATCCGACATGAATTCACTTCGGATTAAATTGTACAATGTTTTGCATTAAATCCGCAGGAGAAACATTTTTCCGCATCTCCTGTTATTTCTCGCAATGTTTCCTGCATCGGGGAGTCATCTTCATGAATATTTTATACATTGAACCATGGGATTTTGATCTTCTCGAGAGCTATAGAGCACAAAGTTGCAATATTATGGAGAAAATAAATACTAGCACTTTTCTGGTCTCTTCACAAAGTATGAGAGCGCATAAAATGCATAGCAAATGGAGAGAGAAAACAATTTTAGAAGCTCCTCTCTTGTAAAATATATAGTCTGTATTTGAACTCGTTAAAGAAATAGTTTATTTGAGGTTGAGCTGTACTGGAATTTTCTGAATGCACTTAAGAGAGAAAATGGAGGATAAAGGAGAGTAAAAGATGATAATTATTTTTTCAATTAATTTTCTTAACAGCTTGAATGATGAGAAGCTTTTTTGGGTTAAGGTCGTTAAGGTAAATTTAAAGTTCTAAGCGCCCTAGATGTCTCAATCATCCTCTCTTTTCTGCTTTAAAATTATCCCATGAATTCTCATGAATTGCAGAGCTTTTAATACTTAACAGTTTTATGGTAAAAAAAAGCTTTTTCCAGAATTAAAGTTATGGTCAATTTGAAATTCTTAACTCCTAGAATATTTCAAGCTTAACTTCTTTTTCATGCTATAAATCTTACCATAAATATCCGTGAATTGATAAGCTTTTAACACTTAAAAGCTTCCTGCTAAAAGCTTTTTGTATTTATACTACAGTTAAAATTATAGAATATTTTATGTTCTAAACCCCATAAATGTTAAAAATCATATTTAAATTTATTTTTTGCTATAAATTTTCTTAAAAATTCTTGTTTATACTGAGCTTTTAACACTTAATAGCTTTATACTAAAAAACTTCAAGCAAACAAATAATAAAGTTTTGAGATAAAATTATAAGAAATTTTTAACCCTTTAAATGTTTCAATCATATTATTTGTGCTATAATTCTACCCACTATATATGAACTTTTAACACTTAATAGCTTTATGGTAAGAAGCTTTCTCCATGCCGTAATATAATACAGTTTAAGTTATGGCAAATTTGATGTTCTAATTTAATCATACTTCAATTTTTTGCTATAAATTTCCAATAAAATTTCTCGTTAATTGTTGAGCTTTTAACACTTAACAGCTTTACGGTACAAAGCTTGTCACATACATTAATCAATGTTATAGCAAATTTGAAGTTTTTAAAATTTCTGCTATAAATCTTACTACAAATTCTCATGAATTGCTAAACTTTTAATACTTAACAACATTATGTTAAAAGTTTTATAGATACTTAAAGTAAAATTATAGAAAATTTTAAGGTCTGAATCTCTTATTGTTTCAATCATACGTTTAATTTTCTGCTTTACATTTACCCACAGACATCTCGTTAATTACCGAGCTTTTAACAATTAAAAAAATCTATTATAAAATTATAGCAAATTTTAAATTTCTAACCTCTCTTTTGTGCTATAAATTTTCCCACAGATTTCAGTGAATTACTAAGTTAGGTGAGCTTTTAGCAAAGAATAACAACATATTTAAAAAAAACTTTAAGCATATCAAAAATCAGGGTAATAACTATTTTTAAGTAGGTAATTAATCTATAAAATGAAAATTGCCTGAACTTTCCTTTGATGACATAAATCTTCTCTCGCCAATTTCCGCACATTTCATCATTGGCAGAAAATTACTCTAGAGCTTTCAATGAGTCGCGAGAAGCTTAATGGGCTTCCTGTTCATCCCGATGGACCAGAATGATAATTCCGTGGGAAGTGCATAAGGGAAATGGTAGTCATGGGAACGTTGTGGAGACGCAAGGGTGACCAAATCCCAAATATAGACGTTTCCCAGAGCGAAGCTCAAAATTCAATTTAATAAACTAAAATTCTCTCTTTCACTCTATTGTTTTTCCACGAAAAAAATAAATGTTTTACGGCAGCTTTTTGCGAAAAGCTCAAAGAGAAAATTTAATTAGAGTCCTTTTGGCGTGGAACTTTATTGTGTGTTTGCGACAGTGGAAAGAGCAACATTTTCACGAGAAAATGCTCACAATATTGGTCAGTGATAAACCCTCCAGGGCACCTGGTCAAAAGCTCTTTCCCTCTCCACCAAAAGCTCGGTGATATTTAATCGTGGGTATGTTGCTGGATCGATATGGCATCCTCTCTCTCTCTTCCATGTGCCATGAATTTATTTGCCATGTAGATGAAGTGGAAGGGCAAGAGCGAACGGTAAGGGTTGCAGGGTAACTAAATAACATGTGAGCTTTTAATTTTGCTGGTAATTACTAATGCTATGGACGGAATTAATTAGCAAGGAGCTGATGGGTGGGCTTGAAAAAAGCTCATTTTGGTCCAACTGTCTGGTCCACTAATACAATAAAGATATTTTACACTGCAGCAATTGCTTCCGTAATCCACCTGAATCTGCACTCAGAGAAATAGCGAGTTGTTAATTTTAATATCTTCGTATTAGTTTTTAGTAATATTTTTCATGATTTGATTCAAATATTTAAGTCAAATCATTGAGCTTTCCTATTTAAGTAGGTATTTACAAAAATACGTGCACATTTGGAATAATTTAGAAGCTTAAATTCCAGGGCCTTACAATTTAACTGTTAAACAAGTTTAGGATTAACGTCAATTTGAAAATTCCTGGATAAAATTTGCATCACCAAAGCTCCAACTTGGAAGCTTTCAGGAGATTTCATTCTATCAATTTTTTTTATGCTAAAACCTCTAAAGCTTCCTAAGGTTCCTAAGAAAGCTTTCTAGAGCTTTCTAAGGAAGCTTTTAAAGACTGCTTTAGAAAGCTTTCCTAATGATCTTAGTAGAGTTTAAGATCTTTCAGAGGCTTTTGTAGAACCTTATAAGAAAGCTTTATAAGAATTTTAAGACTCTTTTTTATAAGAAAGCTTTCTACGAAAGCTTTGCAAGTAAGTTTTCTAAGAGCTTTCTTAGAGTTTTTTAAGAAAGTTTTTTTAGAGAGCTCAGAAGATCTTTCTAAAGCTTTCTAAGAACGATTTCTAATTTTTTCTAAAAAACGTTTCTAAAGCTTTCTGTGAAAGCTCTAAGAAAATTTCCAAAAGCTTCCTAGAATTTTTAAAAGCTTAGCGAGAACTTCGAAAGCACTAAAAATTATCCGAAAGCTTTTACAAATTTTCCAGACTTTTTTTTTAAATGCTCGTAAATTTCTATAGAGCTTTAAAGTAATTTTGAAAAGCTCTTAATTAATCAAGCTGACACTTTTTAAAGTTTATGAATTTCCTGTAAAGCTCCAGAAAATTTTCAATGCTCTTCTAAAAACTCTAAGGCTCTAGAAAAGCTTCCCAAAGTTCCTGATCTTCCTTGGAAGCTTTCAACATTACTTAAGTTATCTTAGCATTTTCATTCCACTTCCAAAAGCTCTCGCGCACTTCTGTTTAAAAGTACACCACTTCAGTCCTTAAAATCTCCCCATTGACTATAATTTAAGTACAAAATTTATCTTTTTATTCATCTTTAAAGCTTTCATTTGACCCAGAAAGAATATTGCTAAAAATTTTGATTTTAATAATAAGTGTTTTCAAAACAACTATTTTGCATTCAAAATAAATATTCAAGTATTCAAACCTTTTTTCAACACAAAATATTCAATTAGACCCAAGAAAATGATTGAAATTACCCATAAAATTTCTCTTGGTGCTGCAAAAACGAGAGGGTATGGAAAAGCTGTTGGGGAAACTTGTGAAAACTTTCCGACACAACATATTCCCCAGTTGCCGCCTTCAACTCATCAACACAATAGACACTCAAAAGTGACGATAGTGAGGGGCGCCTCGGGTGGGTTGAGACGAGCAAAAGTTGATTCACCTTTTTGGCGGAACAATCATTTCCCGAAAATATTGCCTGCAGGAACACGCCCAATTACAAAATTTCTCCCTTTCTCAAATGGGAAAGCTTTTGAGGAAGCATCACGAACACACGCAGAGTCTAATTAAGTGTAGAAAAATTGTAATTTTCATTTTGGGAATGATTAAATTCTTGCTGGGGAATTTTCATGTCATGAAAATGTAATGAGAAGCTTTCAGGAGATCAAAGGGAGGTATTAAGTTAATTTTGGTTTCGAATTTGGGGCGTTTCTTTAAAAATGTATATTAACCTCATATGGATTTAAACATTACCAGATAATCTGTCTTAATATTTTTATTAGGGCTTAAGTCTGTCTAATTAATTAACCGTTTCAAAACGTTTTTAATTTGGGATTTAGCAATTTTTTCATATTTATTTTATCTTCTTTTCATAGCTTTTTATTCTTTATTTAGATAAAATAAGTAGAGTTTCTTAATTCTTTCTGGATAATCCAATGTTTTAACAAAGATTTTGTTGTTTTCATAATTTAAAAGTTTTTCATAAACGTTGCTGATCAAATTAGGAACTTTAATTTTAAGAAGAAATATGCAAATTGGTGTCAATTTTTTAAATCTTGGATAAAATTGACATAGATTCACCAATAGTTGGATAAAATTTTTGCTTTGTCTTTTATCTGGGATAAAAATGAAGTAAAATTGCCTATAATTTGAAAAAATTGGCGCCAATTTTTTTAAATTTTAGATAAAATCGACGCTGATTTAATAAACTGTTAGATAAAATTAACACTAAGTTATCAATTGATATAAAATATCAAATTTGAAAAGAAAACCGTTAAAGAAGCCATCTTTAATAAACCAAACTCCACTTAACTCCTGGATTTACATAATTTCCCGCCAAATTAAAGCTCAGGAAAGCTCTTCGTGATACACTGCATTGAAATTTTAGGAAATTCTTCTCAGTGGCCTCTCTCCCATCCACTTCCCCCTCCACCCCATCCCACCCTTAAGCATTACAAGTCGCACAACACACGTTAAATCATGAGAATTTCCCACGGAAGAAAAAGCTCTAAGCGTGCAAAAATGATATGTGTATTTGTGGATGAAAAGCAGTTTTTCATCTTTTCTCTCTCTCTTTCGCCAAAAGTCCCAGATTTTCTCTCGGCCTCCAGAGCGTCAGGTGAATGCGATGAAATTAATTCTTGGAAGCTGCTTGTTGAGGTGTGTTTATCTTTTCTGTTTGGGGATCAGTCAACCAGAAAGGAAAACCACCATCACCCATTATATTCAGTTAATATCCAGAGAGGAGAAATTGAAGGGTTGCGATGCCAGGTGAGAGGGCTTCCCCCTCCTTTTTCCTCTCCTGGGCTTGACTTTTCATCGCGCTCCTTATGTGGGGAGCTCTTTTTCATCTTGACCAGGAGAGAGCAAGAAAGTTTTCCACGCCTCTGTCTCTCGTCTTAATTGAGTTCACTGGCAGTTCTTCCACCTCAATCAACCCCCCAATGGAGCCACCCCCCGCCCGTTTGGACCCACGAGATATTCCTTTGTATTTCTTCAATTTATCTTCCATCTTCGTTCCCTCAGACTCAATTACGGGAGAGTTCAATTTGAATTTTCCTTTTTTTTCCAGCCAATCTTCCTTCCCTTTTGGCTTTCTTTTCCCAATTGAAAGAAAATAAAGAGCAAATTTATAATTACGTGCAATTTCATCGGAGAAACTTTTCCAATAAATATTTGGTCTTCCTCCTCCTCTCTCAAATGAAGATTTTCCGCCCCATCCCCCTCCCCGTCAGCAATGGAAAATCCCTCGGAAGGTGAATGTTCTCCAGCATTTTCCCTTCATACACTTTCACATCTCAATTTTCCATATGCCAGCTCATGTGAGCTCCACTGGAACCTTGATACTCTCCTTGGACATGAGAATTCGCGTGGGCTGATAAATAAAGTGCAGAAAAATCAATCAAATTACCAACTCGAGGACATCAACTTCCATTGAAGTGTTGAGAAATTCTCACACGCACTCAGACACTTTCGGGACAGCCTCGGAACATTACCTAGGAAGTCATACAAATGGAAGAGGAAACTATGAGCAGCTAAAGAGTGTCTGGAATATTAAAGTTTTACAGCACAAATTTAATTTAGGAGTTCAAATTCCAGGCGGCTCACAATTAATAACTGAAAAACAGTTTAAAATTAACGACAATTTGTCAGTTCTTGGATAAATTTGAGTCAATTTTGTTTTAACTGGGATAAAAATGACGACAATTGATCAATTTTTGGATAAAATTGAGGCTAAATGATTAATTTCTATGTAAAATATGCACTAGTTTATCGAACCTTAGAAAAAATTTGTGCTAAATTTTTAACTTCAGGATAAAATTTGCGAAAATTTGTGAAATCTTGGATAAAATGAACAGTGAATAGGATAAAAATTGCACCAATTTGACTTTTTATTGATAAATTCTTGCCAATATACCAATTTCTGGATAAATTAACCGCAAATTTAAATATATGCTTGGATAAAATTCGCACTAATTTGTCAAAACTTGAATAAAATTGACGTCTTTTTATTTCTGGATAAAATTGAAAGTAAATTACTATCCCTTGAATACAAATCACACCAGGATTAAATTGGGGATAAAGTAGCCATTTCTGGGTAATATGAGCACTAATATGTCTGGTTCTTAGATAGAATTGACACCAATTTGTTAAGTTTTTGACGTTTTTGATAAAATTGGACGACAATTCCATAAGCCCTAAATAAAATAGCCGCCAATTTGGCAAATTTTGAATAAAATTAAAAGTAATTTATTATCCTTTGGATAAAAGTGGCACCAAATTGTCTCTACAATTTTTTAAAACTTTTGGATAAAATTGAATTTTTTGTAATCACTGGATAAAGATAACGCCTCTTTCTTTATTTCTGGATAAAATTAAAGACAGTTTTGTCAATTAGAAATAAAATTACCGTCAATTGTTCAAGTTTTGAATAAAATTGGCGTAAATTTGTCAATTTTTGGATAAATTGACGTCTATTTATCAATTCCTGGATAATATGGTCTTTAATTTATCAATTGCTGGATAAAATTGTAATTAATTTGTCGATTCCTGGACGAAAATTAACACCAAATGTAAAAGCCACTGATAAAACTGACGCCCATTCTTTAATTACTCATGAATAAAATTGGAACCAATTTGTCAAATCCTTGATAACGTATAGGCATCAATTGACACCAATATGTCAGTTCATTGATTAAATCTCTACTTTTTTGTCTCAATATGGACTTAAATCTTAGACGTAAAGTCATGTTTCTAGAAATATTTTTGCGAAGTATCACAAAAGTCCAAGAGAAATTAGCTTCTATTATAGCTTTTAAGCTAGAAAAAAGCTTATAAAATTAAAAAGCTCAGAAACTCTAAGAAAGCATTTAAAAAAATCTCTGTAGCTTCACCGAAAAGCTCTAAGTTTTTTATCTGTTTAAACTTTAAAATAGCAAAAGCTCAAAACTTTCTCCTGAAAGCTTACAAATTTATCGTAATGAAGCGTAGCAGTTTGTTCTTTGAATTGAAATATCTCTAAAAGTGGAAGCCCTACTTCTACAAACTTTTAAAATGACAAAAAAATAAAGAATTTTTAGAAGCTTCAATTGCGTTAGAAATTTATTTAAAGCTTCAGGATTAATATATGAATGAAAAAAAAGCTTTGAGCATTTTGTTTGCAAGATTATTTTGCAATTTCTTTGAAAGCTTTACAAATTTTTTAAATTTAAAATGATTACTTCCAAAGCTTCAATCATTTCAAAAAGCTCTGAATGATTTTCTAAAGCTCCCAATCAGACCAAATACCTTTTCATTTTTTTCAAACGCTTCTGAAATTGATTTTAAAGCTTTAATATGTACAAAATTTACTTGAGCTTTAAAGCTCCCGATCTCCTATAAGAGCTTCAAAAAATACATGAGTTACCAATTGTACACCCTTCCCATTCTTAGTATCCCCTCCTTGGGGCTAATCGTTATTGATTCTCTAAACATTTTAAACTGCGAGGAATCGCTCAGCATGTTTAGCATTCCAGCGCGAATGTTTAAATTAATTCCTTATATCTCGAGAGAGAGATAAGAAATTCTTCTCATTCGCGATGCATCAAAGCGGATCACATTTCTCAAAACACATCTCAAACGACATAATCACTGATGTGATACAAATGCTCAAATGGCTTTCTTTTCCCCGGATGATATAAAATTTCATTGAAAATGCAGAATTGCGCCTCAAGATGAATCGCCGGAGCGGAAGAAGGATATAAGTTTCCAATGAGACGACTATATACATACATATAGAAGGCAATACAGCAAGTAGGAGTAAGTTTGAGAGTCAATTTCTCTTGGGTGAAAATAATGAGAGAGCTCTCAAGATTTGTAGCAAAATGTGTTTTCAAGTGAAATCCTTCAAATTCTTTGGGCAAATTGCGCCCACTTCGGCATCGATTGAAGCTCAACAATCGCGAAATATCTCGACTTGGCGATCTTCTCGCGCAAAGCCTCAATCAAACCTCCTGACAATTTTATCAAATGGTCTCCAATCCATTAGTTCTGGGAGGCGTTATCGCGCGCGGAGGCAAATACATGGGATTTGATTTCTTCTCACCCAAACAAATCACCCAAATTTGATAAGTCGATCGCCTTTCATGCGGTGTTTTCTGCTCGGGGCAAAAAGAAATGGTGACAAATGATGTCTCCTGTGCATAACTAATCGATTCCCACAAATGGTCGTGCTCTGCTCTTCTTTCTTAGCCAACATTTGCACCTCATTATCATTTGATGGGGAACGATAATTCATTAAGAAGCGAAAGGAAAGGCTATAAGTTGATTAATTTTATTGAAGATGTTGGCGATTAATCTGGCTGAAATTATTCATTTTGAGCTTTAAAGGTCTTGACTTGATCTTCAGATTAACGAGATACAAAGATAGTTTATGATTATGAATCGTTAAACAACTGTGGATTTTATCCAAGAAGAGCGTTTTATAAATTTTGAAATAACGACTTCATGAAATATGAGCGACAAAATATAAATTTTAATCTTATCGGTATATCTTCGGTATCGAGCCGTGGTGTAGTGGTTAGGGCGGCTGCCCGTCACCACAGGTCTCGTGAGTTCGAACCCCGCCGGGTGCATCGAATTCGGCAAATGGGAAAAAAAATTAAAAAAGCCACTCAATTGCACTCAATGGCTCAAATAGCTGTTGTAGTGTTCCCACTGAGTATAAAGTTATACTTCAGTAAAGAAGTTTCCCATTTGTGTTGACATATAAACGGCACCCACTTGGAGAGCTAGAGCTGGTCACT
>CAKKOB020002846.1:0-11048 GCA_918844115.2 Phlebotomus perniciosus
TTGATTTTAAGTTTATAATTTAAATAATTGAATGACTGCTGAATGTTTCTACGATTGCGAACGTGGAATTCTACCAACTTCACAGACTAATCCGCTCTCTTTCTAGGTTCTACTGGATGCAACTGGATGTGGAGAAATAAAATATGTTTAGGATTTGAGAGAATTCCGAGATTAACTGACTTTAAGTTCAAAATACTAACTTCTATTGGCAGCACTGCGGAACTCGCCGTGACGATGAGCTTCGAAAAACATTTTTCTCACCAATTTCACCGCATTTCCATCCACAAATCTCTTCAAAACCAAGTTCAAAACTCACTTTTCTTTTTAGTTTTCTCAAGAACCCCTTTAATTTTCCATTTCCCACTCCAATAACTCAAATAAAAAAATCCCGTGTTCAATAAATCCTCAGTCTGCCGTTACTATTTAAAAAGAAATTCCCCACTCGCGGCGAACTGCCCCCTGGCGAACGCGTTCTCGGTGGTGAGTTTCTGCTGGTGCTGCGGAATCCGTGTATTGATAAGACGTTCTGTGAATTTTCAAGTATTTCCCAGCAAAAGGATGGCCGACGGCACTGAGAAGACGATTGCCGATGAGATTGTGGTGACAAAATATAAGACAGCCGGTGAAATTGTAAATAGTAAGTGAATGTGGGGCGGATGGAAAGTTTTTGTGGCCACGCGGCGACTTTTTGGTGTGGAAAAAGTTGTCACGATGGCAAAATGGGTCGTCACGGGGATTTTCCATGCCATCCAGCGTCCAACTGGGACTCATGGGGGGCGCTATTCGGCAGCGCGGGGAGGCTGAGTGGGTGGGAAGGGGTGATGTTTGGAGGGTTGAGGTGGACAAGGGCGGTGACATAACCTCAAATTGGGTGGTTGTTTTTCTTGGCTTCTTTTTCTCAGGCGCCTTTTTTCTCTCTCTCTCTCCCTCAACAGGGTCCCTCAAGACACTACTGGAACACTGTGTAGCCGGTGCATCTGTGAAGGAGCTGTGTGACTTGGGCGATAAACTCGTCACCGAGGAGACGGGAAAGGTGAGACAAAAAATGAAAGAGTCTTGAGAGAAGAAACTTCCGGACGTGCGCCCAATGATCGGAACTTTGCGCTCGAGGGACGCATTTCTCGCTGACGTGGTTGCAACTCACTGAGATTCATCTGAGTTCTGGAGCCCCCATATACTGGGGGCTCCAGTATCGCCACAGAATTGAGAAATCACCCAGTGACGGTGAAGATTATGAGATATGAGGGCTATTTTATAAAAAAAATTTTAGCGCTCTATTCTCGAGGATTAGTGCCTATTGGAGTGTCTAAGATATTACTGATGAGGTGTGTCTCGGCTAAATAGTTTTTCTGAAAGAAACTTTTTGCCAGAAAGAGATTTTTAAACGCAAAATAAAGTAAGAAATGCACTTTATTTTTCCAGACAAAAATGCTGATCACTTTGAATAGTTAAAATGGTTAAAAATGCTCAGACCTTGATTTTGTGGTTTGTGTCTTAGCTAAATGTTAAACTTTCTCAACGATTTCTTGATTTTCTAGCGTTTTTATTACTTTTTTATATTCTATGTTGCGGAAATGTTTTATTCGATTTCTTGACTATTTTTGAGCACTTTAGCCAAGTTTCTCATAACCATTGCAAGGTTTCTTGGCGCTTTTCTTTGCTTTTGCTTACAGCTTTTAGAATCCATTAAAATTTATCAAAAAGGATTGTGTAGGTTTGAGTCTCGGATAAAGAGAAACGAAGAAACTTATCACTTCAAGTGTTTATGTCTCGACTAGTCAATCATACCTGTTTTTATTGGCGTGTGAATAGACATTTCCTTTTTATATCTTCAATATCCTGAACAAAAAACTAAAAAAACTAATTGATCGTCTGGTTTGTGTCTTGACTAATGAAGCAAAATCAAATTTTGAAGCAGTTCTTTGAAGCATTACCCGTTTTACCCCTACTATTGCTTTCTTTTAAAGGCTTAAGACTGTCTTTGGGTTTAAGACTGGCTTAAAACTTAAGACCGGCATTCATATTTAAAATGGTTTCAAGCTTGAGTCTAGCTTATAGTTTAAAGGCGCGCATACCCTTTCCTTTGCTTCTGGCAAAGGAATTTCCTTATAAAGTTGTTCTGGTGCTTAGGCTAAGCGCGATCTGAATAGACTACAGTAAAAGCCCCGTTTTAGCCGCTAAGTCTTCTAGGTTAAACCCAAGTTATGCGCGCCTTAGGACTAGCTTAAAGCTTTCGGGATCCGACAGACGAGGCTTTGACTATATAGTTTCTATGGCTCGCGCTGAGTTTAAGCACCCAAACAAGTAGCTAAGCAAAGTCTCGTGCTAAGCCCAAGTCAATAGAAGCTCTAAAACTGTTTTAAAGTTTAAGACATGGCTTTAAACTTAAATTTGGTTTTAAGTTTGAGGCTGGTTTGAATGTATAAAATGGCCATAAGATGGTTACACCTTCAAGAAATTTTTGCTGAATTTCTTCTTAAAATTTTGATGATTTTGTATTAGAAATTTTGCTAAATTTCTGTGAAATTTTGCTCAATTTCTCTTGGAACTTTTGCTGAATTTTCTCAAAGAAGTTCAGGAAAAGAAATCAGAAACTGCTCAACTTTCTCTTAGAAATTTTGCTGAATTGCTTTCAGAAATTTTGCAGAATTTTAGAAATTTTGCTGAATTTTCTCTTAGAAACCTTGCTGAATTTCTCTTAGAAATTTGGGTGAATTTCTGTTAGAAAATTTTGCTGAATTTCTTTAAGAAATTTTGCTGCATTTCTTGTAGAAAATTCAGCTGAATTTCTTTCAGAAACTTTGCTAAATTTTCTCTTAGAAATTTGTTGAATTTCTTTAAGAAATTTTGCTGAATTTCTTTCAGAAACTTTGCTGAATTTTCTCTTAGAGATTTTGCTGAATTTCTTTAAGAAATTTTGCTGAATTTCTTGTAGAAAATTCAGCTGAATTTCTTTCAGAAACTTTGCTGAATTTTCTCTTAGAGATTTTGCTGAATTTCTTTAAGAAATTTTGCTGAATTTCTTGTAGAAAATTCAGCTGAATTTCTTTAAGAATTTTTACTGAATTTCTTGTAGAAAATTCAGCTGAATTTCTTTCAGAAACTTTGCTGAATTTTCTCTTAGAGATTTTGCTGAATTTCTTTAAGAAATTTTGCTGAATTTCTTTTAGAAAATTCTGTTGAATTTCTTTCAGAAACTTTGCTGAATTTTTTCTTAGAAATTTTGTTGAATTCTAAGAGAAACTTTGCTGACTTTCTGTTAGTAATTTTTGCTGAATTTCTTTAAGCAATGTTGCTGAATTTTATTAAGTAGGTAATGTAATAATCAGTTTGCATTGTTTTTCCAAATGTTATTCAGCCAAGACACACCAAAGGTCACTTGTTAGCAGAGACCCACACCTTATTTGCGCCAAAATCAGCCAATCTTTCAATTTTTTACCACAATTTCCGACAAAATCTTGCTAAAACTCGAGAATAGGGCGTTTAACTCTTCTCTTTAGACAATTTTCCTGGACAAATCCTAAAAATGAATTTCCTTCTTATTCCCAAAAACAAAATGAAAAATCAAACAGGTTTACAAGAAGGAGAAGGAGCTGAAGAAAGGCATTGCATTCCCGACATGTCTCTCGGTAAACAATTGCGTGTGCCACTTCTCGCCCATCAAGAGTGAGCCTGATTACAGCGTGAAGGACGGGGATGTTGTGAAAATTGACTTGGGAGCACATATTGACGGTTTTATAGCCGTTGTGGCGTTCACGACGATTGTTGGCGCCACGGCGGAGACGCCGGCCACGGGGCGGAAGGCGGATGCCGTCTTAGCGGCCTATTGGGCGAGTGAGGCGGCACTCAGGCTGCTGAAAGTGGGCAATGGCAACTATAAAATCACCGAGGGGGTCCAGAAGGTGGCGGAGGCGTTCAAGTGTAAGCCAATTGAGGGGATGTTGAGTCATCAGTTGAAGCAGTTCAAAATTGATGGGGAGAAGACGATCATCCAGAATCCAAATGACGCCCAGAAGAAGGAGCATGAGAAGTGTGAGTTTGAGGTGCACGAGGTGTACGCAATGGATGTCCTGGTGAGCACAGGTGAGGGTGTTGGCAAGGAGCAGGACACGAAGGTGGCCATCTTCAAGAAGACCGACGAGAATTACCAGCTCAAGTTGAAGGCGTCGCGAGCCTTCCTGTCGGAAGTGAAGAGCAAATTTGGGACGATGCCATTCAATTTGCGACACTTCGAGGAGGAGACAAAGGCCAGAATGGGCGTCGTTGAGTGTGTCTCGCACAAAGTCATCGAACCATTCCAGGTTCTCTACGAAAGACCGAGTGAGTTGCATTTTATTTGTCTTTTTTTTAGTGGTGGGCGAGTTTTTGAGGTGAGGCACTGCGATAGAGTTGAAGGGTTTCTAGATTTGAGAACATTTTGGGGAACATTTTGATCAAAATGTTCCCCCTACTTTTAGCTCAAAAACTCATGTGAGGAAATGTCTCAAATGTTTTAAGTTTTAACTGCTTTGAAACATTAGAAATCGCGATTTTTGTTTTGAGTGACTAAGTGTTAATCGACTGTTTGAAAATTGAATCGCAGATTAAGAGATGATTTTTGTTGGAAATTTTGCTTAATTTCTTTAGAAAATCCCAAGGAATTTCTGTAACTGCTGAATTTCACTCAGAAATTAACTCATTTCGTCTTAGAAGGCTTACTGAATTTCTGTACGAATAATTTGCTGAATTTCTACAATTTTTGTAAAATTTCTGAAGGAAATTTGGCTGAAATTTCTGATAGAAATTTTGCTGAATTTCTCTAAAAAAAAATTGGTTAGATTTCTGTCAGAGACTTTGCTGAATTTTCCTTACAAATTTTGCTGAATTTCTCTCAGAAACTTTGTTGAATTTCTTTTGGAAATTTTGCTTAAATTTTCTTACAAATTTTGCCGAATTTCTCTAAGAAAGTTTTGCTGTTTTTTCTATTAGAAATTTTGCTTAATTTCTGTTAGAAAATTTGCTGAATTTATAATAGGAATTTCCTAAGAAAGTTTGCTGAATTTCTCTAAGAAAATTTGCTGCATTTCTCTTAGAAGTTTTTGTTGAATTTCCCTGAGAAATTTTGCTGAATTTCTAATTTCCTAAGAAAGTTTGCTGAATTTCTCAAAGAAATTTGGCTGAATTTCTCTAAGAAATTCTGCTGAATTTTTTTAAGTAATTCTGCTGGATTTCTGTGAGAAATTTTGCTGAATTTCTGTAAGAAAATTTGCTGAATTTCTGTTAGAAATTTTTGCTGACTTTTTCTAAGAAATTCTGCTGAATTTCTGTGAGAAAATTTGCTGAATTTTTCTAAGAAATTCTGCTGAATTTCTGTAAGAAAATTTGCTGAATTTCTGTTAGAAATTTTGGCTGACTTTTTCTAAGAAATTCTGCTGAATTTCTGTTAGAAATTTTTGCTGAATTTTTCTAAGAAATTCTGCTGAATTTCTGTAAGAAAATTTGCTGAATTTCTGTTAAAAATTTTCGCTGAATTTTTCTAAGAAATTCTGCTGGATTTCTGTGAGAAATTCTGTTGGATTTCTGTGAGAAATTCTGCTGAATTTCTGTTAGGAATTTTTGCTGAATTTTTCTAAGAAATTCTACTGAATTTCTCTCAGGAAGTTGTCTCAAATTCCCATCGGAATTTTGCTGAATTTTTGTATGAACTTTCCCTTTTGATTTCTCTTAGAATTTTTCGCTTCACATTCGCTTCGCAAATTTTACATTTCTATTACTAATTCCGCTGAATTTCCAAAATTTATTTCAATTTCAATTATTAGATTCTCATTAATTTGTTATTAAAAATTTAGCAGAATTTCTTTTACAAATTCCGCTGAATTTCTCCTAAACATTCTGCTGAATTCTAAATATATTGCTGAATATCTCTTATCAATTTTGTTTTATTTTATGAATTTTCTTTAGCTTTCCTTCCCATTTTTGAACAAAAATAGACATTTTTGTTAAAAAATGACCGGAAATCCATTTCAGCACTTTCTTTTTCAGCATAATAATCTTTAATCTTTTATCTATTGAAATCCTCAACTCTGTCATGAATGCAATTTTCTCACGATTTATTTTGGGAAGAATTTCTCGCTCACCTTAAAACCTTCCGGCAAGGCTAAATTACATTGAATCCCAGGATGAATAATCGCCACAGATTCAGTGTCCAGACACCTTGCTAGATCAATCTTTCTCCCGGAAGCCTAAAGAACTGTGTCCAGTGGATCAATATCTGGCCATCAAGGGCTTCCGGGAGGAACAAAATTTCCCAGGATTTCCTTTCCGGAAAGCAATAATGTTTTCTCTTTCTTTTAGCCGAATTTGTGGCCCAATTCAAACACACTGTTCTTCTGCTGCCCAATGGAGTGACTCTCGTGACTGGCCTCGATTTCCCGGAGGATCACTACAAGAGTGAGCACAGCGTGACGGATCCGGAGCTGAAGGAGTTGCTTAGTCATGCAGTGAGTAAAGGAGGTAAGAAGAAGAAAAAGAAGGCAGCCGGTGGGGCGGAAGTGAAGGCGGCGACACCGGAAGTTCAGGCGGCGACAGAAGCAGCAACACAGAATGCGTAACTCAATCTTCCTCCTGAGCGCGTCCCCGATAATTGTCTCTCAGCAGTCTCTGATCCCCTGAAAAAAAAACCCTCCTGACTGGATTAATCCGTGAGAAAGTTCGAAATTGATGATGATGAAAATAAAGTGAAGAGACAAAGCCCAGTGGATCTCAAGGGGGATTTATTAAGATTACAATTGGAGCTACTGGGATGAGGGAGGCTTTGGAGCCTTTGGAGACTCCTCGGAGGAAGTCGCCAAGGCTCCGCTGACGGCGTCCTTGGCCTTCTTAGTCCACTGGCCGATGTGGCAGGGAAGCCGATGGATGAAATTGAAGGTGGCCTTGACTCCCTGATTCCAGTAGAATTTCGCCACGAAGCAAGCCTCCCCGCTGGAGGGGAGCAGAGGCAGTTCCAGTGGGATTTTCTGTCGAACACCCGCCCAATGGGGACTCAGACTCTCCCCGACTGCCCCATAAAGCTTCGTCGTCCGCTCAGATGACGCCCAAACACCCTGATCTATGCTGTACTTGACGGCACCGTAGACCAGGCCGGATTTGATGAGGAGTCTTTCCGGAAGATTACATAAACATTGAGGTTAGGTTGAGGGAAAAATTTTCTAAGATTGAAGGATTTCCACTCACTTGATCACCATGATTGCCGGGATGGGAACTTTCGGGCTCGGGATGTTGTCTTTTCCACTCCTGGTGGGGCTTTTTGGGGCTTCCAAGCAATCCTATGGAAAGCAAAATAAAGTGGTGAAAAAGAACCCGGGGTGTCTGATGAAGAATTTAAATTCACCACTCAAGTGCTTACCAATCACTTATTTGTTATTTCTTCGTCATTCAAGAGCTCACAGTTTGATTTATTAGTTAAATTTCAAAGCGTTTCAGATCCACCAGAAACTGGGGAGTTGTTGAATTAGAGTTTTCCCAGTAGAGATAAATTACCAGTCAGTTTTCATCATTTTTGGCCTTTTGGCAAAGCTAACATAATTTGGGGCAAATTTTGCCTCATTTTCATATAAAAACCAATATAAATCCTCTTTTACGCTAATTTTCATGGATTTCTCACACGAGTAAACAATTTGCATAGATTATTGGACTCTCAACGGATCAAGAAAGGACTTTTTGAGCGTTTTATGCAAGAAAAACCGAGAAATAATGGAATAATCCATTGAATCCACGAAAATACGCAAAATTATTGAATACAATTTCTTAAATTCAATAACATGTTAGACAAATGTTATAAAACTCTTATAATTCGTCTTTCACTCTTATTTTGCGAAAATGAGCATTTGTAGTAGGTTATAAAAATGCATATTCTGCTAGGAATACACCTTCAAGATGGGTAAATCTTACGGTTTTCTACCTGAATTTCCACGAAAATTACTTCATTAGACGCCTCATGGCGTTTTTCAACATCTACAGGCTCGAGAAAACCGATTTTCCGCGAAAAAATGGGCAAAATTCTAGAAGTGGAGATTTCTATGAACACTAAGTGGACTTATGCTTTTGTCTGCCATTTTGAAAGCCATATATGGCATATCAATGTCTTTTTCCTATTGGACCTTATCCCATTCTGCCTTTGTTTCTTGAAGAATCACAAATTCTATAAGCAATTCTGTCTTTCTTCTACGAAAGTTAAAATACTTTTCACGATTTTATGAAAATAAACCTAATTTTCAAAAGAAGCTCATTAGCATAAGGAAAGTAAAATTTGCCGCGCAAGTTCCGTCAAAAAACATTAAGATAATTTCACAATTTTTGCCAATTTTCTCAGTTCCTCCCGGTTAATCGCTCGAAATGGTACTCTTACCGCGAGCTGCTGGTGAATTCATAGTGAAACGTGTTAAACATCTCAAGATAAATAATGCCGGTATTGATAAGTTGTGCCGGGCAGTCCTTGAGGGACTCATGACGAAGGAGATCGACGTTGAGAACTTCTCCCAACATGAATTTCATCCGAAACCCACGGATCCGCATTGTCTGAACTGGCTCTTCCTCATTGATACCCTTAATTTCTGCTTCTGGACACCGGGAAATGCCACCAAGTGGCGAGTTGAAGGTCAAACCGGTTACTTTGCTCTCTGTGCGGCCATAAATCGCGCTCGAAAGGCCGGAGAGGACATTACAAATCCCAAATACTATGTTAATCTCGATGTGGAGGCTCTGGAGAGGATTCTGAGAGCGGATGATGGAGAAACAAAAGCTCCACTGATTGAGGAGAGAGTGAAGTGTTTGAAGGAAGTTGGAGGGAAGCTTATTGAGAAGTTTGATGGGAATTTTGAGAATTGCGTAAAGCAAAGCGGGAAATCCGCACAGAAACTGCTTAAACTCATCGTTGAGGAGTTTCCCTGCTTCAAGGATGAGGCTAATTACGCGGGAGAGCGCGTTGCCATCTACAAGCGCGCTCAAATTCTCATTGGAGACATTTGGGCGTGCTTTAGGGGAGAAGGAGTAGGAGAGTTTACGGATATTGGAACAATAACCATGTTTGCGGACTATAGAGTTCCCCAAGTCTTGGTTCACTTCGGTGCTTTGGAATACAGCGAGGAACTGATGAAGAGCCTTAAAGCTGATAATATCCTGAAAAATGGTTCGGAAGCAGAAGTAGAAATCCGCGGAGCATCCATTTTTATAGTGGAGGAAATGAAAGATAAAATTGTAGCTCAGATTCGCGAGAATAAGCTGAATATTTCTGATAAGAATGTCAATTCTGTACTTCTGGATCATTTCCTCTGGGACTATAGGCGTCGCAATGCTGCTGAATTGGAGTATATTCCCTTCCACAAGACCTACAGTGTTTACTATTGAGTTTGCAAGGAATCATTTTGCCAATCTACCTCGAATTATATGTAAAATGTAGCACATTTGTTTACAGAAATAAAAACAATTAAAAAGATAATGGGATTTTTTAATTGGAGATAACAACAGTGTTGCGAGAATTTTGTTTTCTTACCCTCTCCAACCTTTGGAATGTTTATAATAAAAAAGCAGATAAGCGTTTTTGTTTGAAATCGTTTTTACTTACTAATTCATTTTGGAAGCTGTTTCATATGATTGAAATTTGGCGATTGGTGGTCAGTTGGGTCAAGTCAAGATATTCACCATTTTTATTGCTTTTTATCCCTAAGCAGACGCAGGTAGCTTATTGAAAGAATGGATACGGATACCTAACGCGTATGCGAATGGGATTATTGATAAAATCACTTTATCGATTTCTTGGATTTCTTTTATTATTCTCGAAGGTGCAAATATTTATGATTTCAAACTATTTTTAGACAAATTTTTAATTTTTAATCAAAATTTTATTTTATTTTGAATCTATTTGGAAGGAAAATGATTTGGAAAGATTTTTAGGAATTCTTTTGCGATTTTAAATGAAATATTGGATAATAAATGAAAAATGTGGAGCATTTTATTTATCCTATTATGACTTTATGTAAAACGAATGAAGAAAACCTTCCTGGAAGGTTCACTGAAATATAAGCCCTTGTAGGTAAAAGAAACTACAAATTTTAGACAATTTAAACCTGAGAAGGTAAGAAATAAATAAATTATTACGATTTTGAGTCCAGAAGCATTCTTTTAGCTGTTGAATTAATTAATTTTCATACTAATTTTACCTCCCTTTACGAACTTTACAATTTTTAGGATCTCTTTTTATCTTTCAGTGATTTAAAATTACCAAATCTGAGAAATTCACGCACTCTGACAAAAGTTAATAACGAATTAAGAAAGGTGATTTTTTTCTCTTCATACATAATTACCCTCTAATTACTTACCTAAAAC
The DNA here is from genome assembly GCA_918844115.2 of Phlebotomus perniciosus. NCBI lineage: Eukaryota > Metazoa > Arthropoda > Insecta > Diptera > Psychodidae > Phlebotomus > Phlebotomus perniciosus. Next base: position 10,363 of record CAKKOB020002846.1, read on the forward strand.
CTAAAGAATTCATTAAAATTTCGTTAAAGTCTTAAAATCATTAAAATATAGTCAAATTAAACTATCCTGAAGAGACTATTGAATTCAATAAAAAGTATGGCGGAAAATTGAATTAGAAAAAAGCAAAAATTTAATCCGATGAAATCGCATATCCTGAGCCACCCTTGCATTTTTGCGACCCACAAAGGGTCATTTTCTTAGAAAAAGAGAAAAACACAAATTTATTGGGAGTTTTCACCGCGGAAAACTGGTGGAAAACCATCTTTTTCGCCCAATTAAAATTTTGTCATCTTGGCCTCTAGCGCCTCTAACATTTTATTGAATTCAAAAAAGTGCTTCCTTGGCCTGGTGGGAGTGATTCGCGGAAATATGCGAAAAACTTGAATTCACTTTTTTGAATTCAATAAAATGTTAGAGGCGCTAGAGGCCAAGATGACAAAATTTTAATTGGGCGAAAAAGATGGTTTTCCACCAGTTTTCCACGGGAAAAACTCCCAATATATTTGTGTTTCTCTCTGTTTCTGAGAAAATGACCCTTTGTGGGTCAGAAAAATGCAGAGGCGGCTCAGGATATGCGATTTCATCGGATTCAATTTTTGCTTTTTTCGAATTCAATTTTCCGCCATACTTTTTATTGAATTCAATAGTCTGTTCGCGAGGTAAAATTTAAAACAAAGAATTGCGTC
>CAKKOB020002847.1:0-11037 GCA_918844115.2 Phlebotomus perniciosus
TAAAATCTGACTTGAACAATCGATCACTGCTGAATGATGGAAGAACAATTTGACTTACAGTTATATAGCTTAGAAACTAATTACGATGAATTTACATATGTATCTTAATTGAGAAGTAAAACTAACTAAAAATTTTAAAACTGTGTAAATTGCAATTATGGAAAAAATAACTTAACTTGAGTACTTAAACAGAGTGAGATAAAGATCCAGTAAATCAATAGAGTAAGCGATTTAATGGATAAAAAGTACGTAAAAATCCATTAAAGTTTATCAAAGTTCAATCTAATCATTTTACAAAGTTGGAAGATTCAGAAAGCTTGAAATTATGTTCCAGTAAATTATTATAATCAAGATTAAAGAGCGAAATTCCGGCTGAAGTATATCGCTTAATGAAAAATTATTATAAAACAGTAGATACAAATGTTTTCAGATTTAAATTTATTTTATTTATAGATAAAATTTCACACAAAAATCTTGGAAAAAAAATCGTCGGGATTTGAACTCGGGACTTCAAAGCTTCTCAAACTATTGTGGTTGTTCCATTAAAATCTGTTAACTGGAATAGAAGAGTCAAATATTCAACAATTTATTACTTTTCTGAAAATCTGCAAAATGTGCTTGTTTTGAGGTCCAAGGGGTCCAAAACATCAACGACCACCAAATGGTGGTGTAAATGGATATAATACATGTTGTCCATCTTGAGAATTATAATAATTATCCGAATACGGTGTGTTATATGGATGATATTCTTGAGCTGGTGGACTTTGTACGTTTCCATACGGGTTATAATTATCAAATAGAGGTGGTTGAGCATCTCTACGAAGCCGCAGTTCATCTGAGCATAAGAGTTTTCAAAATTATTAGGTATATTTTTAGGAAATTCAACAATTTGAGGAGTGATTACTCACTTTCTGGCTCACTTCGAAGTTCATTCAAGCAATGTCCTAAAGACAGATTAGACAAGATCACATTAGATGCATTAGATATATTCTTGGATTAAATTTAATCTAGTATTTTACCTGTTCCTAAGAACATCACTAAGAATACTCCTGCTAGAGTTAGACTAAAATTCATCTTCTCTGTAAATAATGTTGTAAAATCTATCTTGAAGAACGATCACTGTTTAATGGTCAAGAAATACTTTGACTAGAAGTTATATAGTTTAGAAAGTAATCAAGAAAAATTTGCATATCTTAATTGGGAATTAAAATTATTAAAAAAATATGTATGTGAATAGAAACACTTTAAATTAAAATTCGTCACGCTCAATTATACTAATCACTGACATTTAAAAAATCTTGCAATGTTCTCTCATACTATTTAGAATTTTTTGCAAAAGTCTAAAAATTACTTTTTCCGAGTATAAAGACGCCAAAGAAGCATATAAGACAGTTTAGGGGCTCTGTAAATATTTCAAAAATTTATTTTCAAACTTTTTAAACTTTTTTTTTAAATTTTATTTTTTTTCAAATTTTCACGGGTCAATCAAAGTAGGAGCCTAGTCATTTAACTAATGAAAAAGATTGAGAAAAGTAATGAAAGGACCAACTTTTCTTTTATTATTTTGGTAAATAATAGTCCAAATAGTCCATCCTAATACTCGGAAATTAAGATTTTTACAGTGAAACTGGATGGCTTATTTAAATTCCTTGGGTGTCCGTCCGTCCATTAACTACGAAAGATGTATGTCACTTGCGGATACAGCGTTTACAATATCCCGATCCTTAATTTATTAACAGCAAAACATTCCGGCTGAAGTGTATCGCTTAGTGGAAAATTATTTGATAACAATTCAAATGTTTTTGAATTTAAATTTATTTTATTTGGTTGACAGAATTACACACGAAGAGTCTAAAAAAAATGAAATGAAATTGCCGGGACTTCAGTTAACTGGAGTCAATTATCTCAACAATTTATTCATTTTCTAAAATTCTGCAAAACGTGTCTGCTGTTTTATTAAGACTTCAACGACGTGTGCCTATCCATGGTCCAAATGGTAGAGCAAATTGTCCTGGATCTCGTTGTTGTTGATTATTGTTGTTATAATCATAATTATTGTAATTATTATATGGGTTATATTCTTGGGGTGGAGGGCTTTGCACATTTCCATACGGATAATAATCAACTGGACCTGGTGGTTGAGCAGCTCTGCGAAGTCGCGCTTCTTCTGAGCCATCTGAGCATAAGAGTTTCAAAGTTTATTATATTGTTAGGAAATTTTACCGTTTGAGGATTGATTACTCACCTTCTGGCTCACTTCGAAGTTCATTCAAGCAATGTCCTAAAGACAGATTAGACAAGATCACATTAGATCTATTCTTGGATTACATTTAATCTACCATTTTACCTCTTCCAAAGAATATCACTAAGAATACTCCTGCTAGAGTCAAACGAAAATTCATTTTCAATATGAACAATATTTCAAAATCTAACTTAAACAATCGATCGCTGCTTAATGGTCGAGAAATATTTCAACTTGAAGTTATATAGTTTAGAAAGTAATAAAGAAAAATTTGCATATCTTAATTGGGAACTAAAATGAATTTAAAAAAATATGTAGTAATAGAAACACTTTAAATTAAAATTTGTCTTGTTACTAATGACTAACAGTTGATAAAATCACGCACTTAGTTTTCACCCTTAAACCGTTTCGATGTTTTTTGCAAAAGCCTTAAAATTACTTTGACCAAGTATAAAGAAGCATTTAAGACATCTAATTAAAGAATTACAGTTCAATCAAAAGTCGATATGAATACTTAATCTTTACCAAGTTTAATACATCAGGTAAAAGTTGAGAGTCGCGAAAAGGTGAGGTTCTCGGATATTAAAATTTTTACACCGAAACTCGGTATATTTGTATTCCTTGGTTCTCCATTAACTAGAAATTATGTAATACACTTGCGGATTACAACGTTTTCAATATCGATCCTTCTAACAGCAAAACATTTCGGCAGAAGTATTTCACTTAGTGGAAAGTCATTTGAAACAGTTCATATGTTTTTGAATTTGGTTTTATTTTTTTTACTAGACGACATTTTACACAAAAAAAAATCTTCAGAAAAATAAAATTGTTAGGACTCGAACTCGGGTCATCAGTTATCTTGAATAGAAGAGTCTGATATCTCAACAGTTTTTCATTCTCCAAAATTCTGTAAAATGTGTCTGCTGTTTCTAAGGCTTCAACGACGTGCGGCTCCATATGGGAAAAATGGTAGTGGATTATTTTCTGGAAATCGTAGTTGAGGTTGATGATACATATAATCTTCGGATGGGAATGGACCATCAAAACTAATCTTGTAAGATTTTTCGTCTGGTGAGGGTGACAAATTTCCTAACGGATGATAATCAATTGGAGCAGGTGGTTGAGCAGCTCTAGTAATTCGCGGTTCATATGAGTCATCTAAACAATAGAGTTTCCAAGATGTTATATTGTTTGGAAAATAATCGGTTTTAGGGTTAATTACTCACCTGCTGGCTCATCTTGAAGTTCATTCAAGCCATGTCCTAAAGACAGATTAGAAAAGATCACATTAATTTTAATCATAAAATAGACAAAGGGAATATTTTACCTCCTCGGAGAAAGATCACTAAGAATACTCCTGCCAGAGCTAGACAAAAATTCATCTTCACTAAAAACAATGCTGTAAAATCTTACCTGAACCAATCGATTACTACTGGTGAAGATAAAAATTTTACTTGTGATTATATAGGGCAGTGAGGCCAGTACTTGCGAGGAATTTGCATACCTTAATTAAGAAGTTAAATTAATATAAATCCTATTATTATAATATTATCATAATTAACTTACAAAGTTTGATTTAAGTTCAGCCAAGGTGGGTACTGACTGAATTTAAAAAAAATCTATTCTGAAAATAATAAAAAATACAGCGAAAATATTATTTTCGCTGTAAAACAATATTTTTACAGCGAAACTGTTGGTATATATACCTATTTGTATTCCTTGGCTCTCCACCTAGAAATGATGTAGGTATCACACTTTCGGATACAGCGTTTTCAATATCGATCCTTCATTGACTAACAGCAAAATATTTCGGTTGAAGTATTTCATTTAGTGGAAAGTCATTCAAAAACAGTTCAAATGTTTTTGGATTTGGTTTTATTTTTTTACTAGACAACATTTTACACAAAAAAAAATCTTGCGAAAAATAAAATAGTCTGGATTCGAACTCGGGTCTCCGGTTAACTGAAATAGAAGAGTCTGATATCTCAACATTTTTTCATTCTCCAAAATTCTGTAAAATGTGTCTGTTGTTTCTAAGGCTTCAACGACGTTTAGCTCCATATGGGAAAAATGGTAGTGGATTGTTTTCTGGAAATCGTTGTTGAGGTTGATGATACATATAATCATCGGATGGGAATGGAGCATCAAAACTAATCTTGTAAGCTTTTTCGGCTGGTGGACTTTGCACGTTTCCATACTGAGCATACGGATAATAATCAACTGGAGGTGGTTGAGCATCTCTGGAAATTCGCGGTTCATCTGAGCCATCTAAGCAAAAGAGTTTCCAAGATATTATGTAGTTGGGAAAATTTCCGGTTTCAGGATTGATTACTCACCTTCTGGCTCACCTCGAAGTTCATTCAAGCAATGCCCTAAAGACAGATTAGAAAACATCACATTAAATTTATCTTCGATTACAAGAAATAAATTTTTTACCTGTTCCAAAGAACATGACTAAGAATACAACTGCTAGAGTTAAACGAAAACTCATCTTCACTATAAACAATGTTGCAAAATCTGACTTGAACAATCGATCACTGCTGAATGATGGAAGAACAATTTGACTTGCAGTTATATAGTTTAGAGAATGTAAATTACGATGAATTTACATATCTTAATTGAGAAGTAAAATTAACTAAAAATTTTAAAAGTAAATAATTACTATTATGGAAACTTAACTTGAGTACTTACACAGAGCGGGATAAAGATCCGGTAAATCAATAGAGTAAGCGGTTTATTTGGGTAAAAAGTACCTACCCAAAAATCCATTCAAGTGTAAATCAAAGTTAAATCTAATCTATTTACAAAGTTGAAAAATTCAAGAAGGTCTGTTATTATGTTCCAACTGTACTAGAGCAAATTATTATAATAAGATATCAGAGTAACATTTCGGCTGAAGTATTTCACTTAGTGGAAAATCAGTGTAAAACAGTTCAAATGTTTTTGGATTTGGTTTAATTTTTTAAACTAGACAATATTTTACACAAAAAAATCTTGAGAAAAATAAAATTGTCGGGATTCGAACACGGGACTCCGGTTAACTGAAATAGAAGAGTCTGTTATCTCAACAATTTTTCATTTTCCAAAATTCTGCAAAATGTGTCTGCTGTTTTTAAGGATTCAACGACGTGCGCCTCCATATGGTAAAAATGGTAGTGGATTATATTCTGGGAATCGTTGTTGAGGATATAAATAATCGTTGGGTTGTGAGTTATAGCCTTGGTATTGTGGCTGTTGCGCGTTTCCATACTGATTCACTACGGAATATGGTGGTAGTTGAGCATTTCTGGTAATTCGCGGTTCCTCTGGGCCATCTGAGCATAAGAGTTTCCAAGATATTAAATATATTGTTTGGGAAATTTTACGGTTTTATGATTAATTACTCACCTTCCAGCTCACCTCGAAACTCATTCAAGCAATGTCCTAAAGACAGATTAGGAAAGATCACATTAATTTTAATCATAAGTTAGACAAAGGGAATATTTTACCTCCTCCGAGGAACATCACTAAGAATACTCCTGCTAGAGTTAGACGAAAATTCATCTTGAACAATCGATCACTGCTGGTGAAGAAAAATTTTGACTTGTGGTTTATATAGGCCAGTAATTGCGAGGAATTTGCATACCTTAATTAGGAAGTTAAATTATTATAAAGAAATTATTATTACCTACAAAGCCCGATTGAATTTCAGCCAAGTTGGGTAAAAAAAATAACAATCTTTTAACTTAACTTTCATATTGACTTAATTTTCATTAGAACTTCAGTTTTTAACGCTTTTTACTAAAATAAATAACATTTGGTAGCAAAATATGGCAAAATAGTAGTAAATAAGCTGGGATTAGGGAATCCCAGCTAAAAATCAAAATTTTGTACCAAGCGACTTTTTCTGTCTTCACGTGAATGAGTCATTTTGAAGATGAAACAAAAATCTTACCTCTTCCGAGAAACTTCCGGAAACTCTTTAAAAACGCGCCTGATTCCAGATAACTAAAAAATATCTGTTTTTTTCTTACCTTCCACAGATTTCTCGAAGAGAACTTGCAACACAATGTTTCTCCTGGATCCGCTGAAGGTCAATCCGGAGTTGATTGAGTCTGTGCTGGTGCACATTGTCAAGGGGGATCACAATTGGCCCCGCGAGGGAACAATTCTGATCTTCTTGCCGGGTCTCGCTGAGATCCAGACAGTTCACAATTATCTCAGTGATAATTCTCTGTTCAGCCCCCGAGCGGGTCATTTCGTCCTTGTTCCCCTGCACTCCACCCTCACCAATGAGGAGCAATCTCTGGTGTTCCAGAAGTTGAAGCCTCCGAAGCGGAAAATCGTGCTCAGCACAAACATTGCTGAGACATCGGTGACTATCGATGATTGCGTGTTTGTGATTGATTGTGGTCATATGAAGGAGAAGAGATTTGACTCCAACAGGAATATGGAGAGTCTGGAGCTTGTGTGGGTGTCCAGGGCGAATGCCTTGCAGAGGAAGGGACGCGCTGGGAGAGTCATGAGCGGTATTGCAATTCACCTGTACACGCGACATCGATATACAAATCATATTCTGAGTCAACCGGTGCCGGAGATCCATCGGGTGCCGTTGGAGCAATTGTTGTTACGGATCAAGACGCTTCCGAATTTCGCCAGTCGTTCAGTTGAGAGCGTCATTGAGGCGACTATTGAGCCGCCGAGTGAGGAGAGTATTTCATCGGCTATTGGGAGGTTGCAGGATGTTGGGGCGTTAGATGGGGAGCAGAATTTGACGGCACTGGGTCATCATCTGGCCACACTTCCGGTGGATGTGAGAATTGGGAAGTTGATGCTCTTTGGGGCGATCTTTCAGTGCGTGGATAGCGTTCTCACGATGGCGGCTTGTTTGAGCCACAAATCCCCCTTTGTGGCGCCTTTCAGCAAGAGATTGGAAGCGGATGTGAGGAAGAGGGAGCTGGCGGTGGGCAATAGTGATCATTTGACGGTGCTGAGGGCGTATCAGAGATGGAGGGAGGCGAATAAGCGCAGCCGGTACTCTGGAAGATGCTTCGCCGAGGAGAATTATCTGTCTGTCGCGACGCTGGAGATGTTGGTGGAGATTAAGCAGCAATTCCTGGAGCTTCTGGTCTCCATTGGCTTCATTCCGGTGAATCTAACGGGGAGAAGCAGGAGGACGCAGGACAATGTGCTGGAGATCACGGGGGTGGAAATGAATGCCAATGGGGAGAACTTCCGGTTACTTACGGGGATTCTCTGTGCTGCCCTCTATCCGAACGTTGTGAAAGTGTTAACGCCGGAGAAGAATTTCATCATGAGTGTGGGTGGGGCGGTTCCAAGGGTTGCTCAGCCATCGGAGTTGAGATTTAAGACAAGAGAGGATGGATATGTGGCTATTCATCCGTCTTCGGTTAATTCAACGGTTGGACACTTTAATTTCCCCTTCCTGGTATTCCAGGAGAAGGTGAAGACGTCGAGAATCTTCATCAGGGAGAGCACGATGGTTCCCCTCTTGCCGCTGGTGCTATTTTCGGGATCCGACGTGAAGATTGAACTCCATGGAGGAGATTTCATTATTTTGCTGGAGGATGGATGGATAATGCTCCAGGCGGAGAATCACTCAGTGGCGGAGATGGTGAAGTGCCTGAGGAAGGAGTTGGTGGAATTGCTGGAGCAGAAGATCAGGGATCCTTGTCTCAATTTGTTGCATCATGAGAAGGGAAGCAAACTCATTGGGACAATTGTTCATCTTCTCACGAAGGAGTGAAAATCAAGAAGTAGAAAACTTTCCTGGACGAAGGAGAGAAATCCGAGAATTTCAAACGTATTTTTGTTACAATTTGCGGATATAAAAAAAAAGAAATTAATGAAATTCTGTGTTTCATTTTATTTATTTTCTCTCTTGTTAAATATTCATAATTTTCTTTCAGTTTTCTGTCGGTTTTTCATCCTCTTCTTTTTAGTATTGATTATCTCTATGGACCTTCGCTTAATCATGATTTCATTTCTTAATTACTTTCTCATTTTAATTTAGTCTCTAAATTAACCAGCATTCCGCTTTCCAAGATACGCGCTTCTCTTTTTCCGTAAAGTCTCGTAGAATAAAAAAAATAGGAAATTAAGCCGCTGTTACACGTAAGTATTTAAAAAATTAAGGCGATAGCAGACGATAAGTTTTAGCCGAGTATTAGACTTAAAATCCCGTCTAAAAGTAGCGCAATTCGGTTTTCCGCATTTCTATTATGCTTTATTTATATGGTCCCGATATAGATGTTTTACGGTCATATCGATGACGTCAAATTATGATAACGTAATCGAAATGATTCAGAACTTTGAGCTCAAGCTCAAGCCATAAACTCATCAATTCTTTTTAATTGATAGATAAGTTATGTTCATTAAGAGATAACAATTGGATTTTGCGGAATTCGACCTATTAGACCTGTTGGAGTATAATTTTCTATCAAAAACTTTCGTATCGCCTGATTTTGCCATTATTTTTCACAAATTTAACTTATTATCCTCATTTTTTACCCAGACAACGCCAAATTTTAGACTAGATTTTCATTAAAACTAGTCGGAAGTGGAATAATCTACCGATCTTCCTTGGAATTTCCATAGATTTTTCCTTATTAATCCATTTTCCGAGTTAAAAATGAAGTAAATCAGCTTTAAATACTTACGTATGCCAGCGCTTTTATAGAGAAGAAATAGGGCTCTGGCGCCACTCAAGTTACTCGTGAAAAAAATATTTCTATCAGTTTCACAAAATAATATTGCAAAAGGTGATTCTTTTCTCAATGAGTCACAATTTTTGTGAATCATCAAAAAATTGATTTTCGAAATGGCAAGTAAAAGAATCACCACTCTTATAAACTCGGGAGGCCTTATTAGTGGTTGATTTTAGCCAATTTTTTCGATTTTTTTTCTTCATTCGAAAAAAAAATGAGACAAAAGACAGATGAATAGCGCGAAAACCCTGAAAATTCGACCCTCAATCCCTTCTTCATCCCTTCCTTTTCCACTAATAAGCATTATTTGATAATTTCTAGTGTTATTTGAAATATCTTCAGTGTGTGGGTGTTACAAAAATGACAAGAAACAAGCAAAAAAATGAATCTTACAGTGATATATTTTTTTTACCTTAAATAATTACTTTGTAAAGTATTTATAACAAGTTTTCACTCTTCTCATCCTAATCTACTATGTTCAATTTTTCGTTTCAAAGTTTTTCTTCACTTCTCAGTAATAGAAAATCTTTTTTTTTATCTCATAAGCCAATTTTCCATCAACCGCATTTAAGGCTGATTCCTTCTCGTTTTCTTTTCTTTTTCAGGGATGTTGTAATGAATGATAAAGAATTTCAAATTATTCTTTGGCGCATTTTTTCCTCCATCGCTTTTAAGACTTTATCTCGCGTTTAAATAAAATATCCAATGAATTGAGATGCCAAAAGTAATACCATGAGAACGAAATGAAATATCCCTTTTGTGATTATCACTGCATAAATTGATGTTTTATTTTTCCATTATCGGAAAAAATGAACGAACACCGACCTGAAGTTGACTGAAATTCAGCTGAAAAAGTGTGTGTCTATGCTAATAATAGGCATTTGTCTCCACTATAAATAGGACTGTTTACACGAGTCAATAGGCCTTTTAGACCAGTTGATTTAATAAAGGCCTATTGTTAGCCGAGACACCAACCGTCTGTCTGCTGAATTTCCGCCACCTTTAGGTTAGTCAAGTGAACTAAAATCCGAATGAAACAATACTCTTCTTGTATCGCTTATCCTTTTTCCCTCCCATTTCGATCCTTTTTTCCTCCGCCCCGCCATCAATATTGTCAATAAAATATATATAGATATACTTGATTTATTTAGCGCTTCTTTTCTGTATCTAAGAATATTGGGCAAATAATTCTTCACACACTCAAGTTTTTTCTTCTTTCTAAATATATTTTTTCTCATTCTTCTCTTGTGATTTATATTTCACCCAGAAAAGTGAAAGAATCTGTCTTCGCCTTTTTTATTTCATCTTTTTTTTTCAACAATTCCGCGTTCTACGAAAATGTTTATTCCTTTCTACAAGATTTTTTTCTCTTTTAAATAGTATTTTTTTTGTTCAAACATTTGTCATCAAGAATAAAATTTCTTTAAGATTTTTTTTTCATTATAGAGTTTAAATACCTTTTTCTTCTAAACTATTCTTCATTTTTAGTATTTTTAGAAAAAATAGCCAATAGGAAAAATGTGGCCTTTTTATTCATTTTTTTTTCTTCTTTTCTTAAATCTTCTCATCAATTGGGAAAAATGGACTATATAAAGGGTTGAATGAACTGAGAAAAAAATTCTTAGAAATTACAAAGACTTTCTTTTTCAACTATATCCCCTAATTAGGAAAGAAATTTTTCAATTGTACAGGTAGAATTGGTTGAAAAATGTTCAATAGGAAAAGTTATCGGTTTGTTATTTTCTCTCTCTCTCTTTCTAATAAGAACGTTGCAAAAATCCTCTTGCCTAATTCACATCTTCATCTTTCGTGAGATGCACTTTTTCACTATTTCAGAGCTTTCGCGTTCTTCATCCACTTAATCTTTTTTTTTTCTTTTTTATCTTTTAGTAATTCAGTATCTCTCTGTGATGTAATTATTCGTGTGTTCCACTTCTTTTACATAAAATAAAGCTTCTTGTTTTTCTTTTCGTCCAATCACTTCTATTCTACGCGAATAAAAGTTTTTAAATAATTTTTTTTTATCTAAATCCAAATTGTATGAACGGTGAGTAAATTTAGTCAGCTCTTCTTTCTTTATAAAAGTTC
>CAKKOB020002848.1:0-11033 GCA_918844115.2 Phlebotomus perniciosus
TCTCTGCAAAGGATATTCCTCTGGCAAATAAAATTATCTCTTTTTATATGAAAGTTTTATCTTTTACCCTCTTTCCATTGGCCACAAGTGTTGGTGCAACTTTCTCCTCCATGTCTGAGAAGGGATCAGACAGTTGACTGCTGCATCCAGACTCCTCCTGACTATCATCACTAAAGGTATCCGAATGGAATTTCAGGCTCTTGAGTACTGCCTGAGCTTTCCTCCTGCGTCTGTCATCGTGAATACTGAGCAGAGGAACTTCCTCCATTGTGAAGTAATTGTTTTATCGATAAATTTCAGTTTAACTGAGCAAGAGTTTGCGTAAAAAAAGGATATTGAGAACAGAAGAAAGAGAGATTTAAAATCGATTTCTTTGGGAGAGAAAACCAATTATTCAAAAAATTGATGGTCATCAAAGAACCTTCAAAACATTTGTCGACATAGGATTTTTTCCTATTCCGGTTAACTCTTGGGTTAACTTTAATTACATAGCATCGATTAGTCGATTGCATTTCTCGACCTCCACATGTAAAATATTCCCACAGAGTCCAGCTAAACCGGTTATACTCATCAGTTTAAAGTGAGCTTTCAACTGAACTTGTCGAAGTTATTTTTCTAAAAAAAAAATGGCTAACCATCTTCAGTTGTTCAATAAGGAAAAACCCAAAATCGAACTTCAAACATCAATCACGATGTTTCGCGTAACTTCTGGTCTTTGGAAGAATCGCATTTTGATATTCTCTTCTGGAGTTTTCTTACTACTTTCAATTTGTTTAATTGCTTTTAAATTAAAGAAAACTTTTAATGGTGAAATTAATATGAATTTTTTGATATCTAGTCTCGTATTCATGGCAGTAACTGAATATCTCGTTAAAGTTTTATTCGGACTGTTAAAACGTAAGCCAATTGAAGATTTGTTAATCAAAATTCAAGATATATATGAACAAGAGGAAGACGACAAAGAACTTGATGGAATCGTGGAAAAACATCTTAAAAATTCATTGAATATTTGGAAGCTTCTATGTCGGTAAGATTAAAAAGACAAACATTTTAAAATTTTTGGTTTTTTCAATGTTTTTTTTTTTCTTTTGTCAGCTTTATTATGCGTAATTTTCGCATTGCAGGACTTATTCTTTGCCTTCAGATAAGATTTGGCACTAATATTGATAACGCATTTGATGTTCCTTTCATATCATCTGAGAATGCTTTGTTGAAGGAATTTATATATTTGATGGAATTTTTAATTATTTTTACACATGTTTATCTCAGTGTTAATGGTGATATGGGAGTGGTATTTCTCGGCTTACAAATAATAGCAGAACTTAATATTCTTACAGACAACATTAAATTGATTAACAATATGGTTACGATTAAGCCTGATTTCTTTAAAATGATCATCAAAAGACATTGTGACGTTATCACAAAGATTAACATTTTTAATCACATTGTTCGCGAAATATCTCTCGTTCAGTTTATGCTTACGTCTTGGTAATGATCAATTTTCTAGTTATGCTGTTTTTCCTTGCGCAATATTACAAATTTTTCCAATTTGTCTTCTCGGAGAGTTTATTAAAATTCGAACTGAGGGCATTTCAACGGCTCTTTATCTCACCGATTGGTATGAATTGAACCCGAAGGACCAGAAAACTTTCCTTTTCATCGTTTTCATCCTCAGAATGGCTCAAAAGCAATATGGATTGAAAGCTGGCGGAATGTATGATGTCAATATCTATTCTTTCATTAAGGTATTTTATCAGTTTTTATATAATTCATTTTACTGGTTTGGATCTTTTGCTTTCAGGTTATGAAGATTGCCATTTCTTACTACACCATCTTGTATACTCTGGGCAAATAATTGATGAGATTGTTACTGGAAACCACCTGTATCAGTTCTCACCTCGTCGTCCTTGTTCGTAAAGCAATTTTCAGCACGCGTGACAATAATTGTCCCGTCAGGATCATTCAATCAATTTGTAATACACTAATAAAATGCTTTCTCTCACTATATATTGCGGATGGATTAAATTTTTCAATTTACTTTGATGCAGAAATTTTGCAAAGTTACGAAATTACGTATTGATGATATTTTCAATCTTTTATCAGAAGGTTTTGAAATGATCTCGCTCTCTCTCTCATGAATAAAGTCTGCGATAGCTTGCCTGTGATTTCAAGGCTAAACCTGAGAAAATGGAAGTAAGTTAGGTTATCCGGCGTTGAAAGACCGAGTTCCTCTTTGTTCCTGTTCTGGTCAATGCTGTGATTAAACTTCAATATCACTTTTATTAAACAAAAATTCACAAAATGCAATCCTCCATGCGTGTGGCTTCACAGCTGCTAGTGAACTGTCAAAAAATCGATGATTTTCCCCTCAACTAACTCAACTCATCGATTGGGACTCATCCAGCGACATCTCGGGGGGACACATCCATCAATAAGGCTCACGATTCCACTCTGTCTGTTCAAGAAAAACCCCCTCGGTGTTATCGAGTGGTGATTCAGCTGATAAGACGATAAGTCCGATAAGAAAAGATATGGATTTGCAAGCGTCTTGATTAAATCGCTACAATCTTTACATGTGTTTCAAATTGGACCGTTATATTCGATATTCATTGGATTCAGTGCGTTTTGCAGAGTTCGTGGCGCTTTGTATTATGAATTAACACTTCAATAAAGATATATTGTGTCAATTCAATCTGAAAGTGATTCCCTGGGTCTTTTAACTTTATTAAAAGAAGGCGCCTGGAACTCTGCAAAACATATTGAATATCAAACAAAACGATCCACTTTGAGACAGTCACCCAGGTAGACTTTTGATCAATTGACACTTGCAAATCTTAATCTCCACCCAACAATCTGGAATCAATTAATTATGGGACTTATCTATAAATTAACATATTCTTTTGTATGTAACATACAATCGTGAGCAATGGGAGATTTATCGACTGACTTGTCTCAATTAATTTACCTGCGGAGAAAGATAGAGTCTTTCTCTTAAATGAAAAAAAAACGGTCCAGGTGAATCTGCAGTAGCACGTTGATTTCATTCAACTTTCATTGGCGAATAACATTTAAAGAGGAAAAAAAGAGAATCATTAAAAATATATCATTTCCACTTCACTGTCAAGTAGGGATTTTTTTTCTTTTCATTCTCTCGCGAATGTCTCTTTTTCACCTTTCTTTCCCATCGATTGTGACGCCTAAAACAACCGCACTCTCGCCGTCTAAGCGCAGTCAATTCATTAGTTTTGTATTTTGGATTGTGCAATGAACAGCCATAGAGTCAAAATCAGCGGATTGTGAATTGAATTGTGAGTGTGACAACACCAGAAAGTTCTTGGACTCCATATCCACCTGAGAAACACCCGTGAAAAGTCACCAGCACAGCAATTTTCCATTTTATAATATTATTTTTCTGTGAGAGACCAAGCCATTGTCAGTATAAGTGAAGATCTTGCCAAGAAGTGCTCATACTCGGTGCTATTGTGCATTTTTGCTGAAGGTAGTTCGTCGTTTCAAAAAATAGTGATCAATATAGCAAAAAAAAGATCGAGGAGGTGTTTGTGTTGCCATCAGTGAATTCAATGTAACAAGAAAATTTATCCTTGATCTCTGTGAAGTCTCTCACAAATGCTTGATGAGTAAGTCCATTAGATTGCCGTTTTTTTTTCACTCACCATCCATTTGATATTTTTCTTGGGTTTCTCGCAAGTGCGCGGTTTTGACCTTTTGATCAATAATTATTAGATGTAGGGTGGAATAACCGCTAATGGACATTTATCCACACTTATGGACACTCATTTTAACACTAATGGTCATAGGGCTCAAAAGGTGCCACAGGCATTCTATTTTCCCTTCGGCTCGAAGGGCCACAAATGTGCGTTGGAACACATAATACCTTTAAATGTCAGAGATGACATTTCTTAGTTTCACCAAGAATAAGCTTCAAGAATAAATGGGATTCCCGCGCTCCTGGGCTTTCTCAATGAGGTTATGTTTCATTTTATTTTATGTGCAATCCGTGACCTTTGGAAGATAAGAGAAAACATTTCTCTGCTTTCTTCGTTCAATTTCTTAATACTTGCATGGCACAAGTATGCCCAGTGGCATCAGTGGCATGCGTGCGCTGTCCATAACCTCAACATATGACCTCAAGTGGAAAAATCTTTCAAATAAGAAACCACTTATGGCCATCTGCAAATTTCGTATAAAACTACAAAAAATGTTGTGAAATTAATATCAAAGGATAAATAGGTTGTCAATAGATAGAATATTGGAGTGGCCATTAGTAGAGCAGTGGCTATTAGTAGTCAATTTTCCTTACAGCAACTTTTCGGCATTCTCGAACTACGTTTATACGCTAAAATAATCCGGATCAAAAAGTGTGTTAGGATCAAATTTTAGTCTAGCCCGATTATGCAGCAAAAATTTAGTCCAGTATTAAATGCCAACTAAATATGTTAAAATACCTTTTAACGATTTAAAATGCGTTTTAACACAACTAAACTAAGTGAAAACGGTTTCTAAAACTACGTTAAAACGCTTTTTAACGGATTAAAATGCGTTTCAACGCAATTAAACACCTTTTAACGCTTTAAACCGGCTTAAAATGCATTTTTAAGCAATTAAGCCACGTGAAAACGCTTTTTAAGGGGTTAAAATATGTTTATTACAATTAAACTATTAAAACTCTATATATAGCGGATTAAAATGCATTTTGACGCAATTAAAACGCGATGAAATGCGTTAGAACGCAAGTAAACGTTTTTTAATGCTTTAAACCGGGTCAAAATGCATTTTAACGCAACTAAACTACCTTAAAATGCTTTTTCATGTATTAAAATGCGTTTTAAAGCAATTAAACACGTTAAAACGTAATTAAACACCTTATTACGCTTTAAACCAGCTTAAAATGCATTTTAACGCAATTAAACTACGTTAAAACGCTTTATTATGAGTTAAAATACGTTTTAACGCAATTGGACTAAGTTAAAACACCTTTTAAAGGTTCATAATGCGTTTTAACGCAATTTAACGAATTTTCGATTCAAAGCGATCAAATGCGGAAACGTTTTATATCGTTTTTTAACGATTTAATGATTTGGGATGTGATTGGGGAAATGTTATCAAGAAACGATAATCAAAATTAAACAATAGAACGGACATTTGACAGATGGCGCTGTGGACGATTGTTTTCGTTAAGTTAACAACACTTACCAGCCTTATTAGGAACAAATAGGAAATCTGGTTCAAGATAGTCCAATTCTAATCGTAAAAGAGGAACGGATTATCTGAATTTGATCCATTTTTAAAACAAAATCCGGATTTTCTGTAACGTATAACCGCAGTCCAATGTCGAACCGTTAGGTTTAAATTTTTAACGGCGTTAATTGAAAGCAATTATTGAATGAAAATTGAATCGTTGAAAAAAGAAAAGCACTAGATTGATTGTTGTGTGAAAGTTACTGAGAAAGGAAAAAAAAATAAGTGGAAAAACAATTTGTCCTCATTTGAGACTATTATTGTTTGGTTTTAACCCCTCCGCTTGGGAGAGCTTCAAAGTTACAAACACCTTCATCAGCAATTGAACCTCGAGAGGCCATTAAAGAAGAGGAAAACTCTCTTAAGCGAAATATATCAATTCTGAGACATGCAGGAGTTAATCTCACGAAACAAATCATCCCACGCTTCCCATAAATATTACCATTTGAAGAATAAGACATACAGTTTGGAGTATTTTCACAAGTCTTCAAGCCAGAGCTGCATGTTGTTCAGCATTTCTCATTTTAATATTAATGAAAGTGGCAAAATAGCGGCTGTAATTATTACAAGAGTGTCTTTTTTTCATTTTATAGAGATGTCATTAAAAAGACCATAACTTTTTTGCAGTCAGAAAAACAACAATAACAATTGCAATGACCGTGGTGTGTATAAATGAAGAAGTTGGGGAATATTTGGAGTATGTTTCGCCTTCAAAAGAGATTTTTCCCAGCATTTTTTCGTGGTGTTTGGAAGCGACAAAAGGTGTTTGTCTTACAAAATACTGCCAGTAAATTTATGATGATAACTTCTTTATTTTATAATCAAATTGCCAGTTACACACTGGCCAATTTTGCATTATTGTTCTTTGTGTTTCCACCTTCAGTTAGGACTCCCTCTCTTTCCAAATAAATAATAAATTTTTTTTCACCTGTAATTGGATCATGGGCTCACGTACATCGTGAGACTATCGTGCATAGTCCAAAGAAAATCACACACAATCACGTCAAATCATATTTTATTCAGCGACAAGGGGGAACGATAAATTCCATTATATTTTCAGGTGCTCTTCTTGCAACACTTTGCGGAAGGATGAAATTTTCCACGAGAGAGAAAGATCGAGGAAATCAAGCAAAACAGACGATAGTTGTCTTTGAGGTGAGTGGGAGGTGAAATACAAGTAATTTAAGTCAATATATCATTCTCAATTCACTAACTCCAATTGATCGTTTGATCTTTTCCGGTTATTCTAACCTAATGGTGCATCAAAAAATGCGAATGTTTTTTTTTCATTCATAATCACGATCATTGCGAAATGGACACTTCTGTGTTTCCTTCGCCCATATAAATTCAATTAGTCTCTATTTAATTCAAATTAACGTCGCAAGTAATTTTCTCTTGCCATCTTTTCACCTGGAAACACGAGGCCACCAGCCAAATTTGTTGTTGAGAAGAAAATACAACACAATTTTGTGCCATTTATTGTTGCATCTTTTGTTGAAAAATCCACTCAACACTAATTTACTCGCAAAAGCAAACGAAGAAGGTTCTTCGCAAGTGTTGCAATCACATCAGGTGGGATAAATTTTGGATAAAACCAGTATGAGATCATTCAAGAGGTTTTTGGTATAATCCGAGGGGGTATTCATACCGAGAAATGATTGATTGGTGATACTTCATTCATTCATTTCATTTCATTTTATTCATCTAAGAAATTTAGCTTGAAACACATGAAATGTTTCAAACACGAAGGATCATTAAATTTAAACTTAAATCTTTAACGGTCGATCTATCTTTAGCGATCTTTAACGAAGAGTTCCTAGGTTATTCAATTACAAAATGGAACAATCCTATGGAATTCCTTGTGGATGTCCAGAGGAGAGTTCCTAGGCTATTCAATTACAAAGTGGAACAATCCCATGGAATTCCTTATGGATTTTCAGAGGAGAGTTCCTCAGAAACTCAATTGAAAAATGGAGCAATCCCATCGAATTCTTTATGGATTTACAGAAGAGTTTCAGATGGGAAACTCGATAAAAAAGTGGAAAAATCCTACGGAATTCCAGTGGATTACTCCAATAATGTGTCATCAAAAGTTCCGTAGAATTTATTGAGGAGAAACAATGAAAAATCCAATGGATCCTTCCAATGGATTTCTTTAGATATTTCCGCTGCAGAAATACTTGGGACTGTTCCACTAGAATTCCACTGGCACCTCTTTATTGGGATGTCCATTAAACCTGCGATGATTCACCCCTTTATATAATACCCCAAATTTGTGATTACCGATCGAGGATCACCAATCGTGAGATTACCCGCAGATGCTTCTTCAATTTTCACACCCTACTTTTAAACTTTTAAGATCAAATGGTTAATAATATGTCTAACAGAAAAATGATATATAATTTACACACGATCGTTACTGACTACCGATGGGAAACGCGCAAGTGCTGAAAAAAAGCTCCCAAGATGATGAGCTTTTTGCAATTGGCGCACAGATGCGATATTTCTCTCATCACGAAGGATTTTAATCAAATAATCATAAACCACCGCAGCCCTCAGGCGATTTCTGGTGAAATACAAAAGTAACATACACAGTGTGTTATTTCCAGATAAGATCGCATTAAAGGCTATAAATGAATATGAGTTAATTGAATGCACAGCAGAATCACACAGACGAGTCATTGTGCGATCCTCAAGCAACTGGCTAATAATAATAATATTAAAGTCATATGAAATCGTTGGCATTTCATTCTTCTTTCGCGGAGCTTCCACTTGCAATGTAATTTTCACTTTAAAATTCCCAGTGAAACACCGCGTGTGTCGCTCTTTGCTGGGATTTTTGTGTGAAACCGTGCGAGATTGGAAGTGTCTGCCACGATAAATTCACTAAATCGGTCAATAGGTAATGTACGAGCATTTTGTATCATCGTGTCACGATTTTGGTATTTATTCACTTTGTGGCTTCGATTCCATCCAAGATCACAATTTCCTGGCGTATTGAGTTGATTTTTTTTTCATTTTTCCTTTGTCAGGTGATCCTCAATCGACGAATAATGGGCTTTGCAAAGCCATCGTGCGAAGACAATATTACTGTGTGATCTGGCAATCTGTGCGATCGCTAGTGATCTTTCTGGTGATCTCTCTTGTATTTGAAAATTGTTCATTGAATTATGTGTGCGAGTGACATTTTCTCACATGTGAATCTCTTTCATCACTTTAATTGATTTCACTTTACCCACGGATTGTGATCATTTCTGTGGAATCCGGATCGTAGAATATAGCCAAATTGTTATGTCAGTCATACAAAAGTTTATAGAAGAGGGGCAGAATTTATGGACATTTAGCAGTCTTTGTTTAGGTTAAAGGGATTAATAAGATTATTTTATGGCAATATTTTTGTTTGAATGCTCTATTTTTTAATTTTAAAAATTTATCATAATAAAAACTAGGTCAATTTTCGTATAAAAACTGGTCATACATCCTATAAAAACTTTGGAAAACTTGGTCACTTTTTACTATAAACCTTGGTAAGTTTATCATATAAAACTTGGCTAGTTTTCCCTATAAAACTATATTAGTTTTATAGGAAAAACTTCTATAAATTTTTCTATAAAACTAGGCTAGTTTCCCACTAAAACTTGGCAAGTTTTCCCTATAAAAACTTGGCAAGTTTCCCCTATAAAAACTTGGTCAGTTTTCCTATAATACTAGGCCAGTTTTCCCATAAAAACTTGCCAAGTTTTCCCATTAAAACTTGACAAATTTTTCCATAAAAACTTGGTCAGTTTTTCCTATAATACTAGGCCAGTTTTCCCATAAAAACTTAGCAAGTTTTCCCTATAAAAATTTGGCAAGTTTTCTCATAAAAACTTGGCAAGTTTTCTCACAAAAACTTGGCCAATTTTCTCATAACAACTTGGCAAGTTTTCCCATAAAAACTAGACCAGATTTTCCTATAAAACTGAGTTAGTTTTTCCTATAAATCTATAGGCAAGTTTTTCCTATAAAACTAGGCTAGTTTCCCATAAAAACCAGGCTAGTTTTCCCATAAAAATCAGGCTAGTTTTCCCTTAAAAACTAAGCTAGTTTTCTCATAAAAACTTCGCAAGTTCTTCCATTAAAACTTGGCTAGTTTTTCCCACAAACACTTGGCAAGTTTTCCCTATAAAAACTTTATCAGTTTTTCCTATAAAACTAGGCTAGTTTTCCCATAAAAACTTAGCAAGTTTTTCCTATAAAACTTGGGTAGTTTTCCCATAAAAACTTGCCAGTTTTCCCTGCAAAACCTTAACCTTTTCTTTTTAAATTTCGATCAGTTATTCTAGTGTTAAGTGAAACTGCACCAAAAAGCGAAGGAGTGTTTTTATTGAGTGTGTGCGACAGAGTTAAACACGAAAATTGCATATAATATCAGGGGGAGCAGCAGAATATAGAGAGGAATTGCACATTTAAGAAAAAAAAGTCACAGATACACCAAAGATCATGTGTAATTTTGAAATATTCCAGTACCTCGTTTGGATACACGAGTATGCCTTCTTCATTGAGCATCTCACCCGGCAATTTATGCATTGATTTTCGCAATATTTAATGCCAAACAATGGAGCCCATATGGGAAATTGGACGATCAACAACACCTTTGCAAGTGGATTTTTTTTGCAAGAGAGACATCAACAAGTGAAATGATGAAGATGAACCTTCTTTATGGATTTGCCCATAGAAAAATTCAAACAATATCGCAAAATGTGAAGGACTTCCTTTTTGCCATTCTTTAATGTCACACATTGATCATCACGCTTTTGAATTAAACTGGCTCTCATGATAAATTGGAATGTTTGTTCAGATCATAATGTAATGGAATTTCTCAGTCCATTCAACAGTCAACACTGGCTGCCCTCATGGAAGTGACAAATGTTGTGGTGAAGATGTCAAGAGTGCAGGAAAAAAGTGGAGGAATTGTGTCGAGATCTTCTGTAAAATTCACTTAGAGAAGAAGGTGAACCTTGAAAATGATCAACATGACGAATTTATCCCATCTCACACCCAATACGATCGCTAAATACCTGTAAGAAATTATGATGGCAAAATGTAACAACAATGCCACCAACAATCGCTCACCAATTTTCTGTTCTTTGCAACGTGAGGAATGATTGATAGATTACCATCATAAATAATTTAAATGGGCGATCTTATGGTGATCATCTGCGAATATGTCTTTCGAGACTTGCCGGTTGGAACTTATGCGCGGTAAACCAAACCTTAATTGCACCATCGCGCACAAAAAAACAACTCCCCGCACAATTAATCGATCGTACAAATTGCTGGTGATCTTTGTGGAATGTTTTTGGGTAAAAATTCTTTCGTAAGATCACCTCAAGATCATCAACTACCCACACAATTTCGGTAGGCAGAAGAATTCTGTCCCTCCCAATTATGAATGTCTTAAGCCAGGGGGGAGATATTATGGTCAAAAAGTCGTACATTACTTCTAGCATTTCAACATTTTGAGGAAAAGCTCCCTAAAGTCTAATTCGGAAGCTTTGAAAAGCTTTTATCCTATCAATTTTTCTTTTCTATAGTAAAGCCTTCTAGAGCTTTGTAAAGCTTTCTGAGAATGCTTTCAGGAGCTTTTTAAAAGCTATCTAGAGCTTTTTAAGTAAGCTTTATAGAGCGTTTTAAGCAAGCTTTCTACAGCTTTCTAAGAAAGATTTGTAAAGCTTTCTAAGAAAGATTTGTGAAGCTTTCTAAGAAAACTTTCTAAAAGAAAGCTTTGTAGA
>CAKKOB020002850.1:0-11021 GCA_918844115.2 Phlebotomus perniciosus
ATACTAAGTCTAGTCTAAAACTCTAAGCATAGTCTAAAATCCTAAGGCTATAGTTTAAAGCCCTAAGGATAGTCTAAAATCCTAAGGCTAGTCTAAAACCCGAAAGCTTGTCTAAAATCCTAAGGCTATAGTCTGAAGCCCTAAGGCTTGCCTGAAGCTCTAAAACGATGTTAAAATCCTAAGGCTAGTCTAAAACCCTAAGGCTAGCCAGAAACCCTAAAGTCTATGTCCAAAATCCTGAGACTAGTAAAGCGCTAAGGCTAGCCTGAAGCTCTTAGGTTAGCCTGACCTGACTTAAAGTTTAAAACTGGCTTAAAATTGGCTTAAAAAAGCTCAAAACTTAGGACTAACCTAAGACTTATTTTTTATTAAAAATGATTCGGTTTTAAGCCGCTAGATAGCCGACTCATACCTTAAATTGATGAATATCTGACAAATTGCTATGCATAAGATACTTTTTATAACAAAACGCTATCTAAAATCCTCTTTACTGATATTATGCATGATTCCCACGTTAATTACAATTTATTTTTTAAATAAACCCGCATCTTGGCTCGATTTCATCACTGCAACACTGTATTAGCTATCTAACCCATCTATGATCTTTGAAGTTTTACAATCTACTAAAGCGTACGCATAAAAAATAATTCACCTACTTGTCCATAAAATGGTTTCTCGCTGCTCGAGATAAATATCTTAAAAAAACTTAAATCATGAGAAACCATAAGTATAGAGGGATTTTTCTTGTTAAATTTATTACACGCTCTTTACCCTATTGCTGACTCCTAACGGACAGCCGGCACTTCCTTGCCTTGCAATGTGATTCTTTAAAGAGTAATTAAAGTGATGCTACGGGCATGTAAAAGACTGTCCACCGGTAATCACCCGTTCGAGTTCTCTTGGAC
Source organism: Phlebotomus perniciosus (assembly GCA_918844115.2). Classification (NCBI taxonomy): domain Eukaryota; kingdom Metazoa; phylum Arthropoda; class Insecta; order Diptera; family Psychodidae; genus Phlebotomus; species Phlebotomus perniciosus. The sequence continues at coordinate 906 of CAKKOB020002850.1, forward strand.
ATTGCCCTGAATTTCGTCACTCTGTACAATTCCGCAAGTTTGTGCAAGAAGTAACTCATGGGTGGGAAGTTGATTAATCAGCAATTCATATGGTTTGTGGCTGGTCTTCTCCGAGATGCAAGTTTGCAAGAGTACAAATGAAGAAAGTGATTAGCGAAAGTGCCTCATGGGCGTGCGATGCTGTTTTTTCCTTCTTCATCTTTTTTTTTATTAATGCATGTTGGCAAAAAAAAAAGCTCAAGCAATGGAGCCGAGAAGAAAAAAACAGTGCGGCACGGAGTTTTTTCTTCTCGCCAGAAACTGTTGCAAAAATGCAAGTGAAAGACGACGATGGAAGAGGAAGATAATTCATGTAAATTCTTCCTCTTTTGTCGCGGTTCGCCAGAGGTGGACTGCAGCCAGTGGCGTAGTCAGGTGTTCTTGCAAGAGAACAAAGTAATTAACTTTTACCATCCATTTATAAATGAACAAGATTTTTAATTAATTCTCAGAAGAATTTTCAAGATGTTTGGCAAGATTAATTGAGCTGGAAGAAGGCTCTTTAGAGCTTTCCATGGGCGTAGTTAAGAACCTTCAGGTCATTCATGATGTATTCTAAGACCTTAAGGCCGGGTTAAAGTGTTAGGCTAAGGTTTATTTCTAACAGCTTGAGACTTAAGCCTAGCCTAAGGCCAAATGGTAAAGTAAGGATTAAGCCTAACTTAAGACTTCAGACTAGTCTTAGGGAATCAGGCTTACCTAAACTTTCAAACTAGCCTTAGGCCTTCAGACTAGACTTAGGGCTTCAGACTAAACTGAGCTTTCAGGATAGCCGTAGGGCTTCAAGCTATCTTAAGGTCTAGTCATAGGGCTTCAGATTAGCCAGGGATTCCGGTTAACCTAAGTTTTCAGGCTAGTTAGAGCTTGTGATTATATCAGGACCTATTCTTGAGTAAACAATTTATTATACTTTGTCCAAACACTATAAGATATTTTCTAAGTATGGAAAATCCTAAAGGCAGACTTGAATAGTATTTTTTAGTGGAATTCTTACAGATTCCACTATTGCGTTCGTCACAAAATACCAAAGTAGTCAGACCGGTCTGAGATTGGGGTGGGGGGTGTTTTGGGTCTTACTAATCACGAAAAAGTGGGTGGCCTGAACAAAAGGAGGAAGGAAGACGTCGACTACTTGAATCCCTTAACAATCTCCATGGCGTATACATCTTCCACATCTATCCATAGAGAAATTCAATACTTTACTACCTTCCTATCCAAACCATCACTGAGAAAAATCTCTGACTGGTGGTTGGTTAATCTTTCGGTATAACATTATTATATTTAGGATTTAGTTACATTTATTCTTCTTCTAAAGATTATCCTGAAGGGAATTAAATTCATTCATGTTTCGACTAAAATTTAGTCTAAAGCAGAGTGAAATTTATTCTTATTCGACTTAAAATTAGTCTGAAACGAACTCAAATTTATCCTTTTTAGACTCAAAATTAGTCTGAAACAAACTTACTTTTAATCTTCTTCGATTTAAAATTAGTTTTATAAGTGGATGAATCTATAAGTTGATGGATTCTCCTCAGTGATGGCAATATTCACGAGAAGCAAACTCGCATGATGAGGGAAAACTGCTCCGGCATCCCCTCGCTTCTGCATACACTCATCTCTTGCCTAACAACAAGAAACCAACCAGAAACTAACTCGACGGCAAAACTTTACTTTTGCGATCTTAGCAAAACTATGTACATAAGTACAAACTCGTCTCACTCTGTATTATGTAAGATGTGAGTTCCTCACTCCATCACTAACATACACCCATATGAAACAGCCCTTGTTCATTTCTAACGGAGTAAAATTCTAATTAAGGAAACTATGAGAGAAAAGCTTAGAAGACAGTTATGGAGTAAAGTGTATGTGAAGGGGAGACAGGGTTGAAGACTCCCTCGAGGGCGGATGAATGCTAACATTGTGTTGTTCAACGAGAAAGGGGTATAATCCCTCTTCACCAGGGAAAGAAATAAAATGTTTTGTCAGCCTGTAGGACAACATAATCGCTAAGAAAGTATTCTGAGGTGTAGAAAACATTCTCCAATTTTGAGACACTTCCCATGTGGTGTCGAGCAACTCTTTTTCTGTCTTCACAACATCCTGTGTAGGAAAGTTTCATGAAAATGTTATGGGGAGCTCACACTAAAACCTGAGTTGGTGGTAAACTTTTGCTTCAATTTCTAATTAATTGTAAATCTCATGTGTTGCAAATTTCCAAAGATTTTAAGACTCCTGGAAAAGTAGGGAAAAGTTGTTGGGGTTTTTGGGGTATCTATAGTGAAAAGAAATTGCATACAGAAACTGCCGTGGAGCTCAAAATGTATAAAGAAGATGGAAGTTTTGTCTGAAGAAAAATTTTGAGTTTTTAGAAAAATTCTAAAGCTATTACGAATTATCATAAAGCTTTTAGATGTGCTTGGTTAATTTTTTCAAAAACTCAGAAGAAAATTGGATTTCTTTGAAAGTTTTCAGAATATTTTTTATATTTTTTTTAGTTTTTTGATTCTCGAAAAATTTGAAATATAAAATCTATAAAAAACTTTGATTTTGGTTTTCAAAGTTACGTATTATTATGCTTCAAACTTTAAAATAAAACATCTATTCCTATCTATTGTTAAGGATTTACCAAAGAACAAAAATTGTTTTCTCTAAGTTTATTATGTGGATAAGTTTAAGTCTCCTAAAACAATATGAAACTTTTATGGCTATCTTTCCTTTTCATATAAATTCTAAATCCTTCGGTCTTTGCTTTATACATACAAAAAAACATCTTGAAGGGCAATATAGCAAAAAAGTTCTTCTCGTTTAATATTAATTTACGCACCGCTGAAGTTCAAACCATGACTTTTTCTTCCCAGTCAATGAAAGCCGCAGTGAATGAAAAATTCCCGCCACTTTTGTGCTAATTAAATTGGAGTCTGTCGGTATTTTTCCTTTTATTCCTCCCTCACCAATGATTATTATTTGCGCTGAATAACAATAATGAAGAGAGAGAGAGAGAAGCGTGAAGTGGTATACGTAAAAAACTCCACTAATTGACATTGCACCAAGAGGATTTTTAGGGTGGGTGAGTGAGGTAAGATATGGGGGTGAAAACAAGAAAAAAAATCACGATGCTTGTGTAGAAAATTCCACACGTAATTTTTCTCGTTTTTCCTCCCCATCTCAGTTCAACGTTAGGAACTTTAGTTGGTTGAACCGAGGGGGTTTGTGAGCGGGGGAAAAGTCGTATGTGAAATCACCGAAAATTGTGAATTTGGTGTGTGTGGGCGAACGAGGGGGCTGAAGAGCTCAAGCCTGGGACAGCCGGGCGAGAAGGCAGAAGAGATGGAGCTGCCTTGCCCGGGCACCGAATTTTCATGGGGGTGCTTTCTCTACTGTTTCTTGTGTTTTTGGGGTTACATCATCCTTTAATCCCACCCAGTGAGAGCTCTCGAAATACCTCATCCCATTCTCCTTACCCGTCACGTCGCTATATGTCGTTGGTTGTGTGTTAGAAATTGCGAATGTAACATTTCTCAAACAAACGAAAAACCCTGGGTGGATCGTCCCTCTTTCTGGCTCCTTCGCAATTCATCCCCCCGAAAAAGACAGTGGATCCTTTTCGCGTCGTCGTCGTTTGCTATAAGATGTTATATAAGGTTCTCTGGAGATGACATACGAACCATGATGAACAAACGGAAGGACACACATCCTTTTCTCCCCACACACACACACACACATGGCCAAATTGTGGGGCTTCTTTTCGTATGATGCGAAACTTTGAGCTTTCAGTGTCACGATGATGATGTGCGGGGGAGGAGGTCGACAGCATTCTCAACATACTCCACAATGCGAGGGAGTGGTTGGAAGGGAAATTTAGGGATGTGAAGCCTCTTATCTCCATGAACATACAACCAAGTAATTCTATAAAATGGGGTTGCCCTCTTTCATCCCTCACAACCACCCAACCCATTCGATTTTCGCCACACACATGTTTCCCAGGCAAAATCTGTGGGGGCTAATAAACGTGCGTGATAGGTTCCGAGTCGTTGAAGATTTAACACTAGAAGTACTTGGGAGATTTTGTATTTGGAAGGGTCTAAAGGGGTAAAAATTATCCAAAAATATCTTAGAAAATCATTTTTTTTTAATTTGACTCCAGCGTCACAGCGGGGATGGCACAAAGCTCACGTATATTGGGATTTATAGAGGACTATATAATCTTTTATTTAAAGAAAATTTCGTTAAAATCGGTAGGCAAACACAAGCGCAATTAACCTTTAAGCTTGGGGGTAATTTTTACCCCTGTACGTAATTCTAGGTATAAATTTGAATATTTGAAAGTAGGTGTAGGAAATGTAAATTTCACACATAATTTGTAGGTCAAATGATATCGTGAATATGCACAATTAATTAATTTATTCATTTCCTCATCGTTTCTAAAAAAAAACCCAAAAAAGGGTCAAAACAACCCCTTTTGTATATCTAGTGTTAAAATACTTTGGCATTAACAATTTATTGATGTGTAAGGGTTAAGCCTAGTCTCTCCTAGTGACTAAGAGCTTTGATAAGATTTGCCTAAAATAACATCTCGTTGTCGATGTTGAAAATTACTTGCCCCCAAGCGCTTTCTCGTTGAGCTCCAACGGCTCTGTAGAAATTCTCGAGTGCTTTTAAGGGAGGAAAAAGTTCCTTTGACTCGGTTTCCAGGTCTCCACATCGTGAAGAATGCCACTCTGTTGGGTGAAAAATTCGATTTTTTTCCTCTCCTCAAATTGTGTCCATAAATTTCTACCTTGTGCCACCTTTTACGAATGGAGGAGAAAGGACGTGCCTTATCGAAATTTGCCACAAGAATTACGACTCACGTTGAATATTTAACAAGTAAGGTGTGAGCGGTTGCGAGAAAAGAAATCCACAGACCGAGATATTTTATTATCCCCTCCATCCATTGGGGATGGGGTTGAGCATTGCTTTAAAAGTCTGTTTACGATTTTTCCACCCTCTGCTCCTCAAATCACATCAATTTTATCTTCATTTTTATGTCCTGCTGGATATTTTAATTAATTTCGAATTTTCGCGTATATAAAATTTATTGTCGAAAGAAAATTGTCTTGATAGGACTTTGCCCTATCACTTTGTATTTTTATTGATTTCTTTTTGGTTCTCCTTTCACTCTCTGTGTTTCTATGCTCTGGTTTTCTTTTGGGGAATGAGAAAAGTCTGCTTTGTCTTTAAGGAACAATTAGCAGGTTATTGTCCACGAGAAGTAATTTTGAGTCTTTTCATGGTATTTACACCACGGCTGTAGAGCGAGTCGGAAGGATTATTACCATGGAGATATAATGTATGGAGGGAACAGGAGCTTCTAAGAATACCGTGAAAAGGTGAAGTCCGAAGCAAATTGTTTAGTCTAAATTAATAGGTCAGTGTTTTCCTTAAGTTTCAGGTTACATTGAGGTTACATAAACTTCTTTCTTCTAAGATAAATATTTTAAAAACTTGGAAATATGTATTATGATCATGGAGATATAATGAATGGAGATTGAGGTTTTAAGTTTGAATTATTATTATAGTGCTTTTCTTAACACTTAATACCATTTTTTGAATTTTTTTTCTAATGATTGACAAGTCAAGTTTAACAATTTTACAGGTTTGATGTTTTGAAGCAAAAAATTTAACAGATTTTTTTCTGTGTAAAAAAATATGCAAATAACTAAAATTTATCACCAAAAAGTAACGCAGAAGCACTGAAGTGGCAAAAAATGTCACGAGTATGATTTGTACGGGATTGGCGGACACATTTAAGAACAAAATGAAGTAAAATTGTCAATTTTGAAATAAAAGTGACCAAAAAAATTAAGTAAATAAATTAATTTTGCGATGTGTAATTTTAACCCCGTGTTTCTGCGTTATGTTAGTGGAAAGTGCTTTTAAGTGTTAAATTTCAAATTCTTTTCTAACGGTTTAAAACCTATAATTTCAAATTAAATCTTCGCACACTAAAAGCTTTTACATATAGATTTTTTTAGACACTAGAATAATAAATGAATAGAAAAAGTAAGTTATAAATTGAAAATCGACCGTGGTGGTTTTTCAAACTCCACCCTCAGCATATAGAGAGGTTATAGCTCGTCTCTCTCGTTATACATATTGATCCCTCGCATACCGTGTGGAAAATGCGCCATTCTCTCCAGCACACACTCGTGGAATTTGATGTATTTGAGAATCGTTCTTTCGCGCGTGGTGTATCTCTCGCTCGCCCCCTCAGACTAGAGAGCACCCCCTTGAGGGAAAAGCAACCATCAGTGCACACAGGAGTGCCATAGAGTTCCCCCGCCAGCCGCGCCTATCGCGCACTCCCTCGCTCCATCCTTCGCCCGGCCACTCAAGTGTTTTGTACCTTGTGTGTGTTCTCAGGGCGAGTGACGCCATGGGTGGGGTGGGGGGATTCTGGTGGTTGGCAGAGTTGTCGACTCCACCGCCCCACCCTAATCCACTCTGTCGCTGACGAGGGTTGCGGATCCGGAGGGGTGGCAGAGAAAGCGCTAGCCGAAGCCTGACCGTCGTTGCTATGGCGTTGCTAGGGGCAACTAAAGTTGCGGTCACCCCTACACATCGGGTTGCTGCTCTCCCGCTATTATATAAGAAAACCCACCCCCAACCCAACCCAATCCTCCTCTCACATGGAGACTCTCGTGTGTGCTGGGCGAGAGCGAGAGGGAGAGCGTCATGGCGAAAATTTAATGTATTTTCTCCCAATATTCCGCATGGATATTTTGCTCCTTTTCATCTTCCACCCTGGGGCTGTTTTTCCCTCTTAACTCAAGGGGGTGGGGGTGGGTGAGGAAAGGAATATAGAATATCCATGTGTGATTTAACAATCAAGTGAACGAAAGTCGTTTTTAGGGGTCTTTTTTGCAAAGGTGGCAAAATCCACCGTGGATGGAATTGCAAATACGTGATGCTTAGAAAAGGTAAAAGGAAACAAAAACTTTTAAAATTAGTAAGCTTATTATTTTAAAATTATTTGAGAAAAAATCTTAAAATTATCTTGAAAATGAATTAATCTTATTTATTTTAGTTGTAAAGAGGTTTCATTTTAAAGCTTCTAATGGTAGATCTACAAAATCAAATTAGCTTAAAGATTTTGTAAAAGTGTATCTTTTTTTTAAGTAAACCCTAAAATAGCTCCAAACTTTAAGCAAGACTTAACTTTAAATTAAGAATATTTCGATTAACCTTAAGCTTTAAGTTAGACATAAGCTTTTAACTAGCCTTATGCTTCAGGTTAGCCTTAAGTTTAAAGCCAGCTTTGAACTATAAGCTAATCTTAGTTATTAAAAGTAAGGTTTTTAGGATTAAAGCTAAGGTTTAGACTAGACCTAGGTTTTAGGTTTTAAGCTACTTTAGTCTTAAGCTAGTTTCACAAAATTAACATAAAATATTTCGAAAATAACAACGTAAATTTGTTAAAGGTATTTTGATTGCAAATTTTGTAAGTCTGGATCCTTTTTTGAATCCCATACCAAATTGTTACTTAATGAATATTAGGTCTGAAATTAAAATCTCAGTTTCTAATAGTCATTATATACCTAATATTTTCCGTGTTAGTGTATTCTTGGAAAAGTGGTTACTAAAACAAGATTTCTTTCAAAAATTTTCTTCAATGTTTCCGAAGCTTTACAATAAAATTGTGAAAAGATGTATGATTTAAATGAAAATTAAGGATATCATAATTTTTTAAAGTTAAAAAATTATTTAAACGACAAATTCCGGAGTTCTATTCAGTTTTATTTTTGACATTTAATTTTTTTAAGTTCAAAATTTTTGAAAGCAACTCAAAGACCCTTCTTTCAAATATTCCATTGAACTTTCCAGAAACTTTGTACAACGTTTGTGGACTAAAGCAACGCCGACGCTTAGGTGGTGAAGTGGTAGAATTTCGAGGCGACAGAATATCACCGTTGGGATGGAAAGAGCCCCTCAATGGGGCGACGAAGGTTGCAAAGGACGAAGATGGTGAGAATTATTGAATTTTCGAGAAGGACAAATGCTGGACAGTAAAATAGCCCCCACTTTCGAATATGCGAGTGAGTGAAAAAGGTGTCTCTGAGCTTTTTCCCGCATTGAATTTTCACTTTGCCGCGGGGGAGAAAACTCAAAGACGCCAAGGGTGGGCGAAAGACGCTTGGAGATATTTTTTCTTATAGAATTGACACCCCCACAGGCTCATCCCTTGATTAATTTTCTTGCGACCGTAGGGACGAGAAAGGAAATTTGATTAATGGTCTGTTTATGTGTGGCACAACCCAAAAAGCTGCCACCATATTTCTATATTATTGGGGTGAAATATTTGCTGGCGCATTTTCTATAAATGTATAGGCATATATACTCACTCCCTGGACATTCACTGAGGGCTGCAAATGCTCTAACAAATGACTGACCATTGGGCATTGCGTTCAGGTCATCGTGTGCCGACAACATTGGTCAATTGACCCTCAAATAAGGATGACCCCTCGTCGGATGGCCACGCTCTCCGTCCACGGGGTTTCCCTGTTGTCCGACAAACTTAATCATTCAGCAAATAAGGATATTGCCGTTTTGATTTATGCATTATTTGGACACTTTTTCCTGCATCTCTCACATTTTTCACTCGATAATTTTCCACTTTTTCACTGCCTCGTCAGGGAATTTTTCGAATATTTTCCATTGCGTTCCGCAGCGACGAAACTTTGTCCGTCAGGCTTTACCTGAGATGCAAAACTGTGCCATGGGTTGGATTCAACGAACGGGGTGAGCCTCTGAAATTAATTCTTTTTTTTGCATTTATCGCCTCTCAGTTCGCTACAAGAGGAGATCCTTTTTTTCGAACACCGCGTGTCCCAGGATGAGAATTTTTATGAAGGGATGTCGCCCGGGAAGGGATGATCAGATGTGAATTTAAATAACAGTGAAACCATTTTTATTGTTCGTGAGAGTGAGAGAACATTGGTTGGGAAAAATATGCAAATGAAAAACACTTTTTCTCTCACACTCCAATTATTCCCCGTTGAGACTTACGGCATCGCCTGTCCAACAGATGCTTCCCGGTATAAAATGTAAAATTGTGAGATGCCATTTTTGCTGGGGCTACACACAATTTATGCTGAGAGCTTCGATGGTGTGGAAAGTGTTTTTAGGGGGGTTGATTGTGATCTTGAGGAGCCACATGAGGTCGATTTGAATTAACACTCGAGATCGATGGAGATTTCATTCGATGTGTTTTCTACTTGTCAGGCGGCCAAACGGCAAAATCAAGCACTTTCTCAATTCACGGGGTAATTTCTCTGGGATCTCGAATTTAACCCATTTAAAACTGAGTTCGTCTGTGGTATTGTGAATTTAAGAATAGTGATGAAGACTAAAATTTAGTAAAAAAGAATAATTTGTTGAGGTTTTCCCGAGATTTTTGAATATTTAAACAATTTTCAGTTAAAAAATTAAAGTCGAAAAGGGAAAAACTGTATTATTCTTAATTTTGAGTCCAAAAAAGGTAAATCCAAGTTTATAAATAACAGTTTCTAACTATAAAATAGTACAATTTAGTATTTTTAAGTGAATTATATTTTAAACAATTTTAAGGTTATATTTTCGGATTTCTCTAACTTATTTCGTCGGATTTAAGATGTACCGTTTTTTTCCGAACCACTAGTCAGAAAATACGAAAAATTTGACACGAAAACCGTTTTACGCATTATTCAAAAATTTGAAAAATTCATATCAAATTTTGACCCCTGAAGTCTATTCAGCATTATCATAACTTTTAAATTTTCAATTTTTATCACTGATTAATTTATAAGAGAATTGAACTAGAGAGAGCAACAGTTTTTAAGTCAAAAATTAAAACATTCCATAGAAAAAGCACACGCCAAGTTTAGCTTTGCAAGCTGGGATTCGGTGGGCCACCTCGGGATGTAATGCAATTCGCTTATCAGCTGAAACTTGGTGGTAAAGAGTAGAGTGGAGGGGGGTGGGGGGGGGGGTGTGTTGAGGGAGGGGGGGGGGACGGGCGGAGATGTGGGTGGAGGGGTGGGGGGGGGGTTTGGAGGTGTG
>CAKKOB020002851.1:0-11017 GCA_918844115.2 Phlebotomus perniciosus
TGAATTTTCCAAAAATCAAAGTTTTTTCACATATATTAAATTTACGGAACCGTTACGATATTTAAAAATGACACCCGAATTAGAGAGTTTTGATGTCTCATTTTCGGTCCCAATCACACGAAATATAGAGATTGTACTGTATCTGGTAAATAAAGGATTGTTTTTAATACGCTTTTAAGCGTTTTGTTTTATCAAAACAAAAATTCTAGGTTTCAAATCCAATTTTAGGCATTTTTCAAGTTTTATTTTTTTTAATTACTTTTCTGCTAAAAAACAAATTTTTTTTTTAAATTCAAATCATCAAAGTGTTCACATTTTATTCTCTGTTTTCTCAAAAGGCATTCTATTCAATATTTTTATTCTTTTTTGTTGGCGGAATTGTGAGCATGAATTTTTCCCATTTTCCCTTGACTGTTAAAATTCAAATACGGCGCTTTCTATGTTTCTCCTCACGCAATGAGAAACATCGCTGAAACAGCATTGAAACATCGTTTGTCATCAAAACGTGAAATTCCATTCTATGTTTCACTCTTTTTCTCAGTGCACGTGCGTGGACGAGCACTGAAGACGTAAATATTGCTGTTTTTTCCGGAAAATTCAGTGAAAAACCTCTTCCAAGATGAGTCTTTACAACTTCAAGAAGATCATGGTGGTTCCGCCAGCAAAGGTGAGTGAAAATATCCTGGAAAACTCCCATTAGAGAAATATAAACCCGTGTTTTGATAAACATAACCTAAAATGTTGGGGCACTTTATGCTTTTCCAGGACTTTATCGACATAATGCTGTCCAAGACACAGCGAAAGACCCCCACGGTGGTCCACAAGGGCTATAAGATCTCCCGGATAAGGAGTTTCTATATGCGGAAGGTGAAATACACGCAGCAAAATATGCACGACAGGCTTTCGCAGATCATCCAGGATTTCCCCAAATTGGACGATGTTCATCCCTTTTATGCGGATCTGATGAATGTCCTGTATGACAAGGATCACTACAAACTCGCCCTGGGCCAGTTGAACATGGCCCGGCATCTTGTGGACAACGTCGCGAAGGATTACGTGAGATTGCTCAAGTACGGAGATTCCCTTTATCGCTGCAAGCAGTTGAAAAAGGCGGCTTTGGGGCGAATGGCGACGATTATAAAACGTCAGGCCTCCAATTTGGCGTATCTTGAGGAGGTCAGGCAGCATCTGTCTCGTCTTCCGTCCATCGATCCCTACAATCGAACGCTCTTGCTTTGCGGCTTCCCAAATGTCGGGAAGAGTAGCTTCATCAATAAGATCACCAGAGCGGATGTTGAGGTCCAGCCTTATGCGTTTACCACGAAGAGTCTCTATGTGGGTCACACGGATTACAAGTATTTGCGCTGGCAGGTGCTGGACACTCCAGGAATCCTTGATCATCCGCTGGAGGAGCGAAACGTCATCGAGATGCAAGCCATCACGGCTTTGGCGCATCTGCGCGCCTGCATTCTCTACGTGATGGACATCTCTGAGGATTGCGGACACACACTGGCCGATCAGATGAAGCTCTTCGAGAGCATTAAGCCGCTCTTCACCAACAAACCCCTCATAGTCGTCCTCAACAAGGTGGACATCGTGAAGCCTGAGGAGTTGGATGCGGAGCGCCAGGCGGTGCTGGGGAGATTGAAAGAGGTAGCGCCGGAAGTGCCGGTGATGCAAATGTCCACGCTGAGGGAGGAGGGAGTGATTGAGGTGAAGAATGAGGCGTGCGAGAGACTCCTATCCTATCGAGTGGAGAACAAAGTGCGCTCCAAGAAGGTCGACACGATTCTCAATCGACTCCACGTGGCGATGCCCAAGGAGAGGGACAACAAGGAGCGACCTCCCTGCATTCCCGAGTCTGTTCAGGTGAGGTTTTTGTTTTATTTTATGAGAGTCAAGTCGAAATTTAAATTCTGTTTCTCCGAGTGGTGAATTTTCGAGTTGCACATTTCAGATTATCTTAAGTTTCTGGCCAGGCATCAAGGAGCACATTTCAGAGTGCTTCCTGGGCAGGATTATCTCTAAAAGAATCCCGTAACCAGTAATTTCTTCCGTGTTAGCTGGAGAAATACGGTTCTTCCACTTACTTACTCTATTCGAGAAATTCAATCAAACTCACCTGGACAGGGATTTCCCATTGATTGCTCCCACAACTTCCAGAACTATTTGGTCAGGGAAATTCAAAGTCTTCAGCCCAAAATTTCCGGACGTATTGTCTCAGGGAAATTCTTACGTTTCCTCCTACAAATTCCAGGACTATTTGGTTAAAAATATTCCGCCACATATATCCCAGAACTTCTAACCCACAGAACCTGGGAATTTCGGTTGCTTCATCCTAGAACTTTTAAACAATTTGGTCAGGGAATTTCCACCCCTTCATCCCAGAGCTTCCGGACCCATTGAATCAGGATGTCCTTCTGATAATCCCAATGATCGAACATATTTTAACTCAAATATCTCGGAGACTAGAAAAAGGAGTTGGATCCCTAAAACTCGTAAATTTCAACTTCAGAAAGGGGTTTCGCGAAGATCCGAAGTCTCAGTCTACCTACAACCGTTTGGCATCAACAATTGCGGTCGGAGAGACGAAGGATGCCCGTTTTTTAAGAAAAGCTAAAAATAGTGAAATCTCGTGAAAGAATGAATTTCCTGGGGACAAATGGCCCATTCATTGGACCACTAGAAATCTGTAATTCCGCAAAGTAGTGAAAGAGGTTCATTTAGATGCGTCTTAGAACATGAGATCATCAAAATCGGTCAATAAACAAAGGTTTTGATCAATGTTTGTAAGAACGCGTCGATCAAGTGGACTTATAACCTTTTTCAAAAGGGCCGAGTCAATCATTGATCCTGGGCTCTTTAATCCCCTCCTCTTTATCTCTATCACTAGCTGATTTTAGAGTGAGTGATACTTTTTCATTGAGGAAAGCGATCAACAGAGACGTTCTGATAACTAAGAAGTTGGAAGAGGGATGGTGGCCCCAGTTCCCCAAATAAATCTTAGTTTCCCCCTTGGATTGAGCTCCATCCATCGTTGATGTTTCGTTCAAAAGTTCTTTTAGGGAAAGAGACCTTTTGAGTAACGAATAATCAAATTCGGACAGATATGACCTAATATGCCCTAAAGGGCCTAGTGGTCAGGGCTCAGTTAGGGACTGTAGTCAGGTTGTTGGAACGGTTTCTATCTCAGTTACTGCGTACAAATGGGTCTATTTCTAATACATATTAGTACATAGTACTTGATGTCGAGACCTTTCCAAACACAGGTCACTCCAGTTTGTCTTGATCCTGACCCAACATATGAAAGGATCAAGTTTGGATCTTGACCGAGGGTCATTTCCGTTGCTTATTACTAGATATAGAGATGAAATACAGATAAGCTGCAACTACTTCCGATATATTCAACATAAGTCCTTAGCTGACGTATAGTTAAACTTAGTACCTACCCTGATTTCAAAAGAAGTCTTTGTTCAGCTTAGGAATGTGAGTATTCGTAAATATGAATTTGTAAGGCAATTTGTAAGAAACCCAAACAAGTTTGAATCAGTTCTGACTCGGTTGAAATCGATAATCGTGATCATTTTCTTTTTTTATACACTAGTAGGAATAAACACTATACCTAATTAAAAAACTTTATCAGGTGAGAAAAGTCATTGCGGCGGAGAAGCGCAAGCGGAAACTGGAGAAGGATCTGGAGGAGGAGCTTCAGGAGGACTATGTGTTGGATTTGAAGAAGAACTACGTGGAGATTGACGAGGAGGAGCGTCAGGATGCAATCCCTGAGTTCTGGGATGGACACAATATTGCCGACTACATCGATCCGGACATCTTCGAGAAGTTGGAGGAGTTGGAGCGCGAAGAGGGACTCCGCATGGAGGCTGGCTTCTATGAGCCGCCACAGCTCAATCTCGATGCAACACTGCTGGAGATCCGGGAGTTGGCCAAGCAGATCAGGTACAAGAAGTTCCTGCTCAAGGATGCTCGTCGGTTGGACGGGAAGAAGAAGAGACCCACAATTCCGCGCAACAAGCAACCCAAGATCCGCGAGAGGAGTGTGTCCAGGCTGAAGACGCAGATGGAGGGTTTGGGAGTGGATATGTCGGGTACGGAGAATGCCAATTTCACGAAGAGCGTCGTGAGTGTCCGGAGACACTCGGCTGTGGCGGCCACCGGAGGCCGGAAGCAGGCTAAGCTGGACAAGGAGTCATCGGCGATCTGCAAGGCCACCGGGAAGCCACTCAAGAGGGCTCCACCGAGGAATGAATTGGGTGTCAGGGATAAGATTGTAAGTATTTTCTTTTCATTTCTTATTGAATTTTTGTCTTCTGTTTATCGAAAGTCAGTTTAAAATGGGATTTGTGTCTTGGCTAAAGAAATCGACTCTATGGTTTTCATATCAAAATTATCTAAAACATTTTTAAAAAGTTAGAATTGAAGAAGTACTGTAGAAAATTTATATTTGTTTATTTCTTGATTGAAAATCTTATTAAAAACATTAAAAAAATATAAAAATAAAACTTCCTGAGATTCGAACCTCAGAATCTCAAAAGACTTAAACGGATTCTTGAAATTAAACGAGTCAATAAATGAGTTAATTTAGGAAAAGCACATAGCCGAGACTCAAACACCTTTTTGAGTTAAAATTCAGCCAAAACCTCATGAACTTTCCTGATTCTACCTCAGTTAATTCTGTTTTTTATACCCATCCACTTGCAGATGAAGAAGAAGGGTGAGCTGATGGCCAAGAAGTCCATCGCACAGAAGGTGAAGAAGATGGGTCTCAAGGGCGAAGCGGATCGTTTCATTGGCAACAAGATGCCGAAGCATCTCTTCTCAGGCAAACGAGGTGTTGGCGGAACGGACAGACGTTAAGAAGTTTAACAGCATAAAAGATTTATCTTTGAATAAAGCGGTTATCCATAAATTGTTCTTTTTTTATTTAGTTTGTATGTCAACTACTGACGAGATAGGGGAAGGGTGACGTAGATTGAAGAGGAGAAATATATGGGCCCTCATGAGAGGGAATTTTAATATCGGATACGCAATAGAATCATGTGAGAGAAAAAGTGAAACTTTTCTATCGGCTCAATTGATCTCGCGGATTTTCGGAGGGTGAGTAGAGTAATTTGATGGATTAAGGTGACAAACAAGGTTTTTGGAAAAAGCAAGAAATATGAAAATTTACCTAATAAGAAGAGGGAAACAGAAACCTGGGGTTTGTATCTCGGAAAAGAAATGACTCAAAGTAGGTATAATTTGTATTCGAGTTCAGAAGGAAGTCATATCATCAGATAAAATGAGGAAAAATTTCTTTTAAATTTTGCTTTTACTTCATATTATAAACCTTCAAAAAAAAGACTTAGGTATATTTCCTAATCTTAAAAACTGAAAAATTTGCATTTTTTATTTTTTGAGAAATTTCAAAGGATTTTGCCAGTTTTAAGACCTTCAAGAGAAGTTTCTAAGCTTTGATAAAATCTTTAGAGCCACTAGATAAACTATTGGTAAAGTACCTATCTACTGTAGATTCTTAAAGTTTATTGAGGTTCTTGGAAAATCCAAACAGAATTTTTTTGATAAAAAAAAATTAATTCAGAATACATAATCTTACTACTATTTAGTTAGCTATTACCCAACCTTAAGTTTAAAACTATATCTAAGCTTCAAGCCAGCCTTAAGTTCTAGGCCATCCTTATGCTTAACGAAAGCTTTAAGTTTTAGGCCAACCTTAAGCTTTTGGTCAGCTTTAAATTTAGGTCAGACTTACCGAGTTATCACACGAGAAAAATCGACGCAAGAATTGACATAAAAACTGGGCGAAAAGTGTCTCCCTCTCAACTGATTTATATTGGTTAGAAAAAGACAGAAAACTGAGCGATTATTGCGCTCATTATTACGTTTCTGTGTCCCTTTCTAACCAATGTAAACCAGTTGAGATAGACACACTTTTTCGCCCAGTTATTACGTCTCCCTTTAAACTGATTTACATTGGTTAGAAAGGGATAAAAAACTGAGCGATTATTGCGTCAAATAGGACGCAATAATCGCTCATTATTACGTTTCGGTGTCCTTTTCTAACCAATATAACTTAGCTGAGAGGATTCGCCCAGTTATTACGTCGATACAATAAATTCTTGCGTCAAATTCTCGTCTGATAACTCTCAAGCTTAAAGTCAGCCTTATGCTTTAAACCAACCTTATGGCTGTCTGACTTGAAGCTTTTAAAAGTTTTCCACAAACATGTTTTCCACATTTTTGATTGGAAAAAATCCTGTAGAGAACAATCTTGTAACAATTTACGCGTTTTCTTAAAAATTTTACACCCCCCTCCCCCCTGAATATTTCCAATCTGATAGCTTTCAAAATTTTATCAAAATTTAAAAGTTTCATAGAAGAATTAAATTATTCTGAAAGTTTCCCCTTACTTAATATTTTCATAGTGTAGGTATTATGAATTTTGGAAAATTTCCAGAAAACGTTGAAAGTCCAAAAAAGTTTAGAATAATTAAAATGGAAAACAAGATTTAAATTTGTTTTTAAAAGCCTTAAGTTTCCTATCATGGCTATCTTTGAAAATATTAGTTTTTTGTAGTATTTTTGATAATTTTTTTTCAAATTTTCAAAAATAAAGTTAAGAACCCGGAACAAGAGTCCGGAAAGATCTCGCTCGATCCGACTGTACAAAGGAAAAGATTTCAAGGAAATCGATGTTAAGATTTTCTAGATGGTATTGCAAAACCCATTTTCAACCCTATTTAAATTTCGAAGAAGGGGTAGGATGAGATCGTGAAATCCATGCATTAATTCTTGATTGAATATGCGCATCATGCGAACCTCTTTTGCCTTGCATCTCATGAAGCAAATTTAACTCTCATATAGCCACTTTAGCTCTGTCGATAAGCGCACTTTTTTCGGGAAAATTTCTCTATTTAAATTTATATAGTGGAAAATTGTACGTGACAGAAGCGGTATTAGCGAGTTACGAATATTCTCGGACTGATGGAGAGCAGGGAAGCATGAGACTGTTAACTCTGTTGCCTCTATTCGCTTCTGCTGACGCCTCGCGCCTCGGACTCTCCGTGGAGGGCATATAAAAGCAATTCATCCACACAATCGGTCGGACAGTCGTTGCAAAATAGTCCAAGTGGAAGCAAGTGAAAAGTGAATTCAGAAGCTGCCGGAATAGTTTTTTTTTGGGTGTTTTTTTTCGTGAAGTGTTAAAGCGGAGCCAAAGAGTTGCAGGAAGATGCTTAAGATAGCCAAAGTTGCTGTTATCGCAACAGTTTGTGTGATTTTTGTGGCCGCTTATCCGCCAATCGACAACAACGAAACACTCGATGGTGAGTTTATTTAACATTTATTTTTGTGGTCTATTTCGCGGGCAGTTGAGTCAGACGGTTCTCCTCTCTTCGCTTCTCTTACCTGAGCTCGTGCCCTTTTTTTGGCGCGACACAGACAAGTCAATGGCAATTAGTGCAACCTGTTGCGCATCTGCCACTCCGAGAGGCGCCCAGAACTCGTGCCCACGTTTCTGGGAAGGAGCAGAGAAACACGCGAGGGGACAATTGCTAATGCTACGTTACGCAATGCTCAACACTCTTCGCCTTGGTTCAATTGTCACGCGAATTTATCAATTGTGCCATCTCCCAGGGGGCGAAGTTCAAACATTATTATATATTAGTTATCGATTTAATTGCTGTATTATCGGATTTATCAAAGTATTAGTTTGTGCAAAAATTTGAAAACGTGGGTTTTCTTTTCTCTGAATAAAATGTTAGGTACTCACTATATCAGTTATCAGTGGATTTGAAGAAGTTTTGTTCTTTTTTTCATGGATTTATATTAATTTATTTTATAGCGATTTTACAACGTGTTATTGACGAATAACGTAGATTGAGATCGAGAATAAATGAATGTTTAGCAAATATTTTTAAAAATCGTAACTTTTGAAGAATATTATGCGAATATTTATGAACATTTTTGGAATATTTAAATATTCCTCATATACCTATAGAATTTAATTTTCTTCTATAGATAACTTCCTTTTGGGAAACTTTTAATTTTACTTAATGGATTGAAATCTCACGTGAAATTCAGAATTATTGTTGCGAAATTTTGAACTTCACCTTCAATAGCGATAAGAGTGTTTTAATTATAGCCGGAAATCTCTATTCGTTGAAAATCTCCAAGTTGCTTATCAGTTTTTTTTACCGTCTTACCCCCTATTCGGCAGCTTTTTTGATTCTTGATTTCTTGAAATTATTCTTAAAATTTAATTAATGTATAGTAGCATCTAAAAATTTGGTTTCTGAATTTGGATATAGTTATCAAGATTTCAAATTCGGTGTGACTATTTTGTTAAAAATTATACGTAAAATGTGTTAATTTTTTTTAAGTTTTTCCGAAATGTTGACTGTTCAAGTCGTCACTTTTCCGGATTTTTGGATTCTTAAAAATCGCCTAATAGACGGGTTGGGTTTGAAGTCTGGAAAAAGTAGTAATTCTAGTGAGACTCATATAAATTATCTAGGATTTTTTTTATATAAAAATAAGTGTTTAAAAAATTCAGTAGACCCTTAAACTTAAATAAATTAACCATTTTGGATTCTAAATAAAATATCCAGATTTTTTAATATATAAATCTGCTATTATGTATAATGTTTTTCTATTTTTGTTAAGCTTTCCTATAACATTATTAACTTTTCTGGATTTTGGTATGTTATTTTTTTAACCCATTATACCACCCCTAAGGTCTTTGAACTTTATAGTTCTATCATAACCGAAAACAACTGCTAAAGACAAATCCTTTTTGGTATGTTATACTAGCGCCATCTAGTATTGGTGCTACAAACTTGAAAAGTTCTAGAAAGTTGTGACAAATCTTAAGACCTTTCCAAAATGATAATTTGATGTCAATCGGTCCAAAATTATGATCATTAACACATTTTTTATATTATGAATACAATTTTTATAGCACTTTTTGAGGAAGTGTGTTCCGAAGATACCTTGGTTTAAATTTGACCATCATGACATGTTCTAACTAAAGTTTATTGGAAAATGAAGAGATTTTTCCAATATGGTCTATTCACTGATATTGAACAAGTATTTTATTACCAACATATTATTATAGAATTAGGTACAATTTAAATTCTGAAGATTTTATTGCGAATCTATCATCAATTCTGCTGTTTCAAATCAGAGACTAATGAAATATTTTTCTTTCTTGAAATTCGGTCGAGTTAGAAAATGTTAAATATCTCTTTTAGTAATCCTTACTCCAACAATGAACAACTGACATTGTTTGAAACTGAAAGTTACGGAAATTTACGCATAACATCACACAAATTTAAAATAAACACGCTAATAAACTCTTTTCTCCTCTAAAGTTATATAATTTTTGTTTTCTTTCATTGAGTAAATTATATACATATATAGGTACACTCTTTACAATTCTCTTACTCTCTTTATAGTTTTATGAATATTTTGTTTTAGTCTTGCAATTCCCATAACCGTCTGAATCCAATTGCGACTTCTCTAAAAACTTATAAAAAAGTTTCTTAAACAATTTGCAAACTATCTTTCTGAATCACAGAAGAAGGCGACATAAAGCTGTGGGACATTGAGCGAGAATGCGCCATGGTTGGAGGAGTTTGTGTCCACAAAGATGATTGCGATCACATGACCTCAACTGCAGGCCTATGCCCGTCGAACAAGCGCTACGGCGTCGAATGTTGCTACAAATGTAAGTTTGGGGAATTTTCTTGGGATTCCCTTTTTCTGATTTGGAATGTTCTTTAACAGTGAAATACCGACTAACAACATGCCACAATCAGTTGGGCGTCTGCATGGATAATTGCCACCCACGAGTCCGACGACCGGCCACGGATTGTCTGGGTCAGGTCTGCTGCATCCTCGTCTAATGTGATCCACAAGAACTATTCTTACGAGTACAAAAGGGAGAGCCTCTGCGAGGATGATGGCGCATCAATCTCACATTTATCCTTTAATTTATTCATTAGATTCTAACAGTAAGAAAAAAATGTGTAAAACTAAATTGTCTCAATAAATGGGTCGATGTCGAATAAATGAGATTGATTTATTAATCGGGGAATCCCCAGAAAAACAAACAAACAAATTATCAAGAGAAAAGTGAGGAAAATCTTTTCCTCAACGAGAAATATTTGAAGATATTCTTAATATTCACAAACAATTCAGAAGCATTCGAAATATTCGAATTTAAAATTTGGAAAGATTTTCATGAATTTAAACTAATTTTAAAATATATTTCAGTAGCGCCCCAGGAAAAATTAATTACTTTAAAATATCCATTTATTATTCGCGAATATTCCAGAATAAAAACATCCGATAAACTTAAGAATTTTATTCGTATAACTTGTCTTTATCAATAATGCCATTATAAAAGAAATATTTACACATTCAAATGACCCAGTATTTCGCATTAGATTTGAATATTGTCTCAATTTAGCCTAATCAGTCACTCAGTCAATGTCTGATATGGGAACACAGCAAAGCTTGTTTATATAAATCTTCCGAAATCACGCGTGAATTATCCCATCTTTGAGATCCTCTGATCCATAAGTTCAAACTCTATTGATTAAAATGTGAAGGTCAATTGCGGATTTTTTTGCGTATCACTCGCGATTAAGTCATACATAATATTGAATTATTTGCAGCAACTCCGCAGAGATTTCTTTGAAAATATTTTGGCAATTAATCTGCAAAAATGTGTGTGATCACCCGAATTCTTGGAAGATGTTTGTAAACATCGCCAGTATTTGCTGTTGACACAATTCCCAAGTGAGACAATCATGTGGAATTGATAAGGAGGAATTTCGCGGATGGGGTTTAAGTCAATTGACGCCAAATTCATCATCTGACTCCACTTGCAATCCCCTCAATGTGACACTGTGCCGAGATTTATTTTTCACAGGGTCGCAGGTCAGTGTGTTCCATCTCCAATGATTGTCCCCTCCTCAAATTCACACGCAACACA
>CAKKOB020002856.1:0-10983 GCA_918844115.2 Phlebotomus perniciosus
ATAGGGGGAGGCGCCCCAGTTTGGTACAGCTGCTAGTTTGGTACAACTCAACTTTTCATGCATTTTTCTTGAACGGAGCTGGTCCACTCTATTATATCATGATAATAGGCCTTAAGCTCTATATTCTCTGAAAAAATAGTGAGCCTCCGTTCAAGACAGATGCATGAAAAGTTGAGTTGTACCAGACGCGCAGCTGTACCAAACTGGGGCGCCTCCCCCTAGTAAGAATTTCAAAAAATCTAATAATATCCGAAAACTTTACAAACTTTCCATATTTTTTTTAAATACTCGTAAAATTCTAAAAGCTCGTAAAAGCTTTGAGCTAACCAACTTTTTTTAGGTTCGGGAATTTCCTTAAAATCTTCTGAAAGTTTTCAAGATCTCCTAAAATAATCTAAGACACTGCAAGGACTTCTTGAAGCTCCTGATCTTTCTTATATGCTTCCAAAATTACTTGATCTTAGCATTTCCATTCCACTTCTCAAAGCTCACACGCACTTCCATTTAAATGTACACCACTTCTGATCATAATATCTCCCCCTTGTCATCATCAAATTTAAATTGTTCCTTTAAAGAAATATTATTTAAAATTGCTTTTGTAGTGTTCTGACAACATAATTTGACCTAAATCAGCTATTTCATTCCATTGCTCAAAAAGGGGTGATTTGTACAGTGAATCCATCTTTTTAGTCTTTTTATATTGATCACAAATATATAGAATTTGGTGATTTTTCAATTCCCGAATTTTCTCCACTTTTATTCGCATCATAAAAGCCTTCTCGCTAGCAAAAAAAAATGACATTTCAATGAATCCCTGCTTCACCCTGTTTTCCATTTAAATTTTCCAGCAATATATATATGTTCGATTGGGAGCGTGAGGAGGGTATTGATTTGCTCTCGCTTCTGCAAACAAGAGTGGTAAAATTGTGTTTGAAAAAAAAGTATACTTTGTGGTGTATATTCGGTGTTGTGTGCAATTTGTCGAGAACAAAAAAGGCCATACAACAGATGCTGGTGAGATCCCCAAAATTTGTATCGCCTCCAGGGTATCGGCGATATTTGAAGCTATCATTTTGGCATACCACAGAAATTTAGTCACCTTATTATTCACTCAAGCGCAAGCAATAAAATCCTCCATCATCAAAAAGATTCCTGATTTACACTCTCACCCGTATGGAAGCCTCAGGGTTATGTCGTGAACCACCTGAATTAGATCTTATTTATTTTATCCTCGGTCTCTCCCCATGCAATTCATCCATTCTTTAGTTTTGCATCACCCCAATCGACATATGCGCTGTTGTGAGTAGCAATTTCTCGGTGGATATAAATCTAATACCAGTTCATTATAGCGAAAATGACGACGGGACGTGGTAGTTTCGTATTCTGATTAAGTCACATTCTCGCCTCACGGAGGCACCCATTCGAGACTCTCGATCTCACCCCTCGAGCCATCCACCCTTCCGCACATGAGAGTATCAGTTTTGATGTGCAACCCCTTTTTCTTATTTAACAAAATTTACCCCTCGAGCAATTTTTTTGTAGCTCTAACACTTCGTTTCAGCTTTGAATTCTAAAATAATAATGAAGTGTGTCTGAGGCGAAATGTTTTTTCTCCTCCTGTCACGTACGCATTTATTGACGCTAACCGCCAGTACTTTTTTTGAAATATCACCCCATTATTTTTACAACCACCTATTGGGATTTGGTGGCTCGAATGTGAATTTCTGATTATTTTCTTCCCAGCGTCAGAAGCCACAATTAAATTAATCCGCCGCTCTTTTCAACCATACTCGAGTTACTATATATAGCAGGAAAAAATGTTACATAGCAGTGCGACAAAATTACATCAAGTTATAAGAGTTGAAAAATTGATTTTACATTTTTCAGTTTAGATGAGAGCTAAAGGGTGACATTTTTAGACATTCAAGTTGGATTAATTTCATTTGATAGTTTAGATATTTTTCGTTACTGGAAATTTATTCTTGTTTTCTTAAACAATTTTACAATAATTTAAGATCTTGTTTTGAGTCTAGAATAAAAAATAAAATTGAAAATATTTTATAGAATTTAATTTGTCTTGTCTTGAATTTATATACATATTTATTCTTTACAAGGGAGAGATATCATGGTAAAAAAACATACACCACTTTCAGCAATTCCGCATTTTTTTTTTGAAAATTTCCCATAGCTCCAATTCTAAAGCTTTGAAAAGCTTTCATCCTATCAATTTTATTTTCAATACTAAAGCTATCTGAAGTTTTTTAGGAAAGCTTTCTAGGCTTGTTCCTAGGATTTTCTGAAAAAGCTTTTTAATAAGAAAACTTCCTCTAAAAGCTTCCTATAGTTTTGCTTCCTAATAAAGCTTTCTAGAGCTTTTTTAGAAAGCTTTCTAAGAAATGTTTCCAAAGCTTTCTAAGAAAGGTTTCCAAAGCTTTCTATGAAAGGTTTAAGAAAAATTACTAAAGCTTTCCAGAATTTTCAGTGAGAAAACTTAAAAGCTCTAAAAAATTATCCGAAAGCTTTACAAATTTTCGAAAGCTTTGAAAAACTTTGATCTTATCAATTTTATTTTCTATACTAAAGACTTCTGAAGCTTTCTAACAAAGCCTTCTAGGGCCTTCTGAAAAAGCTTTTTAATAAGAAAAGTCCTAGAGCTTTCTAAGAAAGCTTTCTAAGAAATGTTTCTTAAGCTTTCTATGAAAGTTTTAAGAAAATTTACAAAGCTATCCAGAATATTCAGTGAGAAAACTTAAAAGTTCTAAAAAAAGAATTACCCGAATACCTTGACTCTTTAATCTTTTTGTGAATTTTTCCAACGATCTAAACTTGTATATGACTAAAATGTTAGAAAATTTCAAGCTCAGGATTTTCCTCAGTGTATAAAATGTGATTAATTCATCTTGATTTAAAATCCCTCCCTTCCTTGCTCGATTGAATTCGTATCAAAGGGCAAGAGCCAGTATTTTAGGAATTGTTGAAGTTTAAAATAAAATCACACTTTTCAAACGCAATCCTTGAAATACCCACCTGCTCTCTGTCTCATTACTGGCTGATGAAATATTTATTGGGAGGTCGAGCCGGAATTGATCTAAATAATTGAATGGTGAACTTTTCACGTGATTTATGGGACGCCACAGGGGAGACACAACCACGAAGCAATAACATTTTAAATTACTGCCTCAAAATGGCAACACTTTGAGAGATTCGTGAAATATTTAGCGCAGCCCTTTCTCAGTGCCATGTCCTGTGCGGTGGTCCCATCAATCGGAAGATTGATGCGGGTTGATGCGCCAAAAAGTGGTGGCTTTTCGGATGCCAAAAGGAAAGTCCGGACATCCTCTGCATATTTCATATATTTATATGAATTTTATAAGGGTACACACACACAATTCACATTTGAAGCTTGAATCCAAAGAGAGATGTGAGGCGCTATGCCAGAAACACGGGAAGTGGCAGTTTTCAGCGGAGCGAGAAAGCATGGTGCTGGGAGCCTATAAAATTTTAACAGAGCTTCCGGTTCACCTGGTGAGATTTATGTTTAATGGGAAAAATACCATTTTTCATAAAATTCCACGGGCATTCCCACACAGAGGCGGGTGTTCGAGACAAAGAGCAAAACGTCAAACATACGTAGTGGAGAGAATGTTATAAAATTTGGTCATGTTCACCACATAATTCACTCTGGGGGTACATTCTCCTCCGTAACGCATATTCCACGAATGCCGAAAATATGCAGAATATTGTCTCCGACATGAAATGAATGAAGTGAAATGATACGTTGTGAAATTTTTGAAATATTGCACTATCTCTGGCTGGGCAAACATCTCGCCTTTTCTTTCCCCTTGGCAATTCCTCATCAATTTTCTGTCCGGTCCTGCACGGAGAAATGCCATTTTGAGGGGTGGTATAGCACATTTTTATCAAACTTTCACCAGAATTTTTCAATAAAAGGATTTTCAACGACTTTTGTATTTGGCCACATTATCGGGTTTTCTCCTCATTGCACATGAAAATGTTAGTTTTCCAACATGAATGCTATCACATAGTGAAAGGAGAAATATAATTCCTCACCACTTCTACAAAATAGATAACGAATTTTCCATTTGTGTGAAATTTATGGAACTTTCAATTTAAAGCATTTAAAGTGCCAAGAGGTAAAATCTTGATTGTTTCAGTTACCTTTTGTCAATTATTTTTTCCGCCAATTATATCTCATTTAATCTGCCGTGACACCCACTCTGAATGCCCACAAAGCTGAAGGCCGCTAAAGTCTCCCGCGTAAGTATTAATTTAATGGCACATGCAAAATCATAAAATGGCAGAGAAATCTATAACAGGAAGCATTACTTAAGCTATATTGAGATACATCAGTGCAGAATTTCAATTAACACGATAGATAAAACTCAGTGAATTGATTTTGAAACTTGTGTAATAAAATGATCACTCGTGTATGGCGATAATTGAGCTGAATGTCCGCGTTATTAATATTTTCTCGTTTAATACAACATTTTCGAACTGCGAGAGATGTGACTCGGGCAAATAAGAAGATTTTAATTGAATTACAACCGCTGATTCACATTGACTTTCCAAGTGGCTCCGACAAATTTAGCAGCTTAATTAAAAGCAAACAATATTCAATTAAATGTATCGAATGTCAGATAATTGCTGCTCTGAAGATCTTTTCACACAATCTGTGGTCCATCGCACAACCAATCCGATAATGTTTTCGACTTTGAGAGGATTTTGTGACTAAGCGACCAAATGTGTGCAAAATTCTCATATTATGGACTTGATGAATAAATGGTTATATTGACAGCCAAATCGATAGCCACTTTAAAATATATTCACTCGAAAATGATATTGAATGGGGAGAGAGTCGATTTGCGTACGCAGGGATAATTTCGATTTATGTAATGGGTCCACATATGAGTCACAATGTATGGAAATTAGTTTTAAAACTAATTCCAGATTTACAAGTTCCAACTGCCAGAAAGGTCTTTTGTTAGCTCCTGGCAACAGACTCAATAGGATTTCTCACAAGAGCTCTACCGTGCCCCGGGCACTGTTTAAATACTATTTGAATATGTTCACATCTTTGGGAAAGTGGAGTCAAATTGCAAGAAAAGGATGGGATCTTATCTTGTCCTAGGATTTAACTCACTTTCCGTTTGCTTTTCAACCGCTCGCCTCATTCTTACTCGAATTTAACTCATTCTCGAGTTTTGCCAAAGTTCAAAAATCTATTCAAAAATTTAAGTTATGTGAAAGATGCAAAATATCTAGGAGGGAACATTCAAAAATATATTTGTTTATCGACTTTTCTTTTTCAACTTATCTAAGAATATTCAGGATTAAGAAATTTTGAAAAAAGTTTGAAAATTGATATAATCCCAATATTTTGGTATTATGTTCATTCAATCGAAACCCTTTAAAATTAGTTATTAAATAGTCCCAAGGGGAGATATTATAGTTAAAGAGGCGTACACCACTTCCAGCACTTCCACATTTATGTATGAAAGTTCCCTAATAATTCCGGCACTTCGGAATTGTTGAAAGAAGCTTTAAAGGGCTTTGAAAGAAAGCTTAAAAGTGCTTTGAAGGGAAGCTTAAAAGAGCTTTAAAAAGAAGCTTTAAAGAGCTTTCAATGGAAGCTTAAATTTGCATTAAAGAGAAGCTTAAAAGAGCTTTCAAGGGAAGCTTTAAAGAGTTTTTAAGAGAAGCTTTAAGAAGCTTTCAAGGGAAGCTTAAAAGTGCTGTAAAAAATAACTTAAAAGAACTTTAAAGATAAGCTTTAAGGAGCTTTAATGAGAAGATTAAACAAGCTTTAGAAAGAAGCTTTATCAAAGGAAGCTTAAAAATGCTTTGAAGAGAAGCTATAAGGAAGGTCTGAAGAGCTTTAAAAGGAAGCTTAATAGAGTTTTGAATGGGAAACTTTAAGGGACTTCGTAGAGGTTTTTTCGTCTCAATTATTATATTATATAATATTTTCTATACTAACAACTTTTAAGAAAGCTTAAAGAATATTCGTGAAAGCTCTCAAAAACTTCAACCAAAGAAATATCGATCTTCAAGTTTCTTTCAAGTTTTGTGATTTTTCCTCGAATTTTTTAACTCTTTTTTTATTGATTCTAAATTTTTGCAGAAGTTCTGCAGCAATTTTTAGAAAGTTTTGTGTTTTTAATTTATCCAAGATTAAATAATGATCTTCAAAGTTCCGGAAAGCTCCACAAGTTGAAGAAGTTCCCAATGAATTGTTATAGCTCACAATTTCACGTAAAAGTTTTCAAATTTTTTTTCGAAAAGCTCGTAAAATGTTTTTAAAGCTTATGGACTGTTGAAAAAATAACTTAATTCATTAGCACTTCTACTTCCAGAGACGCTCTCGAACTTCTATTCAAATGTACATAACTTCTTACAATTATATCTCGCCTTTGAATAGTCTTTATTATATTGAATTTTAGCTCTAACCTAACTAAAAGCGTGACTTTCATAATTAAAAATAAAACTCGTTGAAATATTAGCTCTATCATAACACTCATATGTCTCTGAGGAAGACCAACACTGATGACACTCAATGGTAAAATTTCGAGGACTTTGTACTGTGAAGAGTCTCCTGAGGATGCCGACGCCCTGGCACACTCCCCTGACACGAGGAAAGTCATCAGAAAATTGTTAAACACGAGTGACACAAACAAATTTGTTTCTAAAACAAATGTTCAACTTTCCCGACATGACAGACTCCACATCACCAGTTTTGTGGGTATGAGAGTTTTCCACTGCTTTTCCCGCGCGTGCTGGGCATTGATAGAAAGGGGTATATATTGCTTCTTTTTGGCAGTTATGTGACAACCAAGATGTTGCTCTTTTTCTCCATTTGGAGCAACCGATGTGTCTTAAAATGTGAATACTCGTTGACACACATGCATATTGAGATGTACCACATATAGCGCAGTCATATAAAAATTCAAGAAATATTGACATGTGCTGGAAAAGTGGGTGATGTCACAAATTGCTATTGTGTTGAAGGGGAAAAATGGGTATTTCATTTCCGCAATTTCAACTCCTCAACCGGAAGCATTTTTCGAGATGGAAAATTTCCTCTCCACATTCAATTTTGGGGTTAGAAATTGCGCTCCCAAAAGTTCCCCAAACTTCAAAAATTGCCACCAAAGTGAGACAATTACTATAATTAAGTAAACGGAGTGCGACGACACGCCCATTATTTTTGGTGTATAAGTTGAAATTTTTCATACATAGCATATATACCCAGAAATACCAGTGGCTATGTGAGTATTCTCCAGAGAAGTTAATGCATGAGAAAATTGGCGGTTGGACGCTCTTTGGAATGGGTGAGTGCTAAAGTAGCGGAGCCACCAATTATGATTCTATTTCATGTGGGCAAATGGGTTGGGTTTCTGAATAACCCATCGTTTTTGTAACACAAACTGAACATGAAGGAACCTGTGATGATTTTCAAGGGAGCATGAATAATGCCCAAAAATGGTGGTTTGAATTGCACGAAATTTCCCGTGACGCCAACATTGAACATGAGGGGCCAATCTTTTATAACATAAAGAGAGCTTTTCATTTTTGCCCTATTATGTTTGGGGTGGAAAATTTCCCGCGAGAGAAAAAACACCCCTCAATAGTTTCCTCCTCGAGACGATAGATCATTTATTATCCGCACATTTTGTGGCGGAAGAGATGGGCCTTCAGAAAAGTTGAAAGTGGCTTCGTGGGTGTAAAGTGCACCTCCGCAAAGTTGAGCCAGTGATTTGGCTTTAGGCAATTCCGTCATCGCACCCTCAGAAATTCAGCTGCCGCGATAAATGGAGAGAAATTCTCAATGGGGACAAATGATAAAAATGCCATTCAACTCATCGCAACAGATGCTCCATTATAGCGCACAATGGAGATTTTCCCTTCCTTTCTCGACGCCACGACGACGCTTAAAAAGTACACACGTGACACACATTCAGGCGCTTGAATCGTTCACCCCCATTACCACCCACTCACCAGGTGCTTGATTGTGAGTGTGGGTGGCTGCAAAGTTGAGGGGAGAATACATCGACAGGGCCAAGATAAAGTGTCAGGGAAAATACTCTCCGTTCCTCTCGAAATTCAATCGGAAGATCGTCAAAGGGAAACACTATTATGAGAAATATTTACTCGAAATGCAATCAATCGAGTGCAAAAGGAGTGCAAAATAGTCCGATAAGGGACTTTCAGAAGATTTGGAATGTTTTCTCAAAGTTGCTGAGAATTTACATATATTTACATTTATGTAAGGTATGTAATCTGAGAAATCATTGAAGTTAGTAATTCAAAATGAAAGGCTTATATATAGTCGAATACACTTTTATATTGAGAGCCAACCCCTCTTGTTAACTCCTCATGCAATTTATAATGAAATCATTTTTTATCCGAACCCTTGTGCAGAGCATCAATTAATCTTGCCTTAATGCATTTATCATTCTTCTCTTTATCTATCACCATCTCAACTCTGATAGGAGAAAGAGGACGAAATGAATAGAACAAGGGTAGCTTTTTCATGCAAATATTTGATTTTCTTTTCGTTATTCATCATCAATGCTTAGACGATGTGGGTGGGTTTTTTGGGAATAAGAAGGGTTCTCTCGAGTGTGTTTCTTCGTCATGTAGAATTTTCAAATTGCATTTAAGCGCAACTATCTCGAAATTTCACTCTATTTTCATCCCAACTTTGATGGCAGCCTCTCAAACGCATGATTTATTTGCATTTAATTATGCCTTTTTCCCAATTGTTTACTTTTGCCATCGCGTCGAGATCCCCCTTCGCGATTAGATGATCTGTGAATAATTTATTTTAATTAAAATTCCTTAGAGAGTGCGGAGTGGAAAAATATCCATTATGAAAGATTATTCCTTTTTCTAATGTATGGAGAGTAGGTTCATAAATGTGCAGATTTAAATATTTTCTCAAACTCTGCAAATTCTGCTTCTTTTGCAAATAATACAGCAAAATGCCAATATTTGATTGCATAATTCTCTCAATACACTTCTATACGCTGTGACTTGTATTTACTTTTAGGGGTGGTGGAATAAAAAGCAGAATTATTCGCAGTTTTACCATTTGTTCAATTTAGAGGGGAGAAAAGGAGGAATTAATGTTTTCTAGATTAAAATGAATGTGACAAATTCTAACAATATACAATTTTTTTATATGAGGGTTTTTTGTAACTTAAATCTTCTTTAGCAAAGCAGCATATATGAAGCTTTAACTGGAACGGACAAACATTGATCATTACTCTCTGTATATGTATTCCAGAATCCATTTGTGGTTCCCTCTTAGATGCTCTCACTCTAAACTGGCATATGCTAATAAACTTCGCATTGCTCTCATATGTATGTAATTCCATGAAAGAACATGGTTTTATTTCAAGAGGTCTGTAGGAGACTTGGAGAAGACACTAAGAGCCTCGATTAAGTCATTTTAATGAGTTGACATTTCATTTGGGTGGAAAGAGCCACTTTCAAGCTTTGCCTTGAGCATCTTTCCAAAGGTTAATTCCTCTTCAATAGTTAATAAGCTTTCTTGAGGAGAGGATTCAGTTAGGGCATGCCAAGGAAGAGATAATAAAACAACCTCTAAGAGTAAAAGTTCTTTTTTTTTCCTCCTTCATCTCAATCCTCGAGAATTTTATAGCGATTGTTTGTTACTCATGCACAAGGTGTGCGCTTTTTATATTGCGTGTATGTTAGCAACATATAGCTGTGTACAGAGTTATTGCCAATTTTTATTGTTCAACTCACCGGGCGAGGAACCCTCCTCCATATTTTATTTCATTTTTATTTTTACTCATCCGGCAAAGGAGATCACACTGTCTCCGTTGCTGGGGATCTTGAGGATGCCTCCAAGACTCTGGCTGGGTGAGCTTCAGTTTGGGGAATAAAATGTGCGTGAGGACGTATAAAATGTAATCGCCCACTATAAAAGCCCAGAGAGAAGACACGTAAATTGTATCAATTATGCATTTTTTCGTAAGGCCACAATTTATGGAGGTGCTCCAGCATTTTCTGCCACAAATCCCCTAAAAACAAGCGCCTCTCGCCACGAGATACCATCATTAATGACCAAGTGGTGTGGACAAGATATTTCCGACATATGTTAATTGGTAAGTTTGCCCCGACGCCATTGTGAAACAGATACTCAAATTGTGGGGATCGAATTCGCTGTATTCAGGGGTTTAATGATAATTTAATAGGAACTCATGCTTCTCTCAAATTTCAGAGCCACTGTTATGCGTAATTATCAGAACAGATATAATTAAGAATAAGAATATTGATTTTTAGCAATTGAGTAGAAAGAAAAGGTAGTCAATAGTAAATTTTTGTTAATTATAATAGAATACATTTAATTGTAGTGTGGAAATTTTAGTAAAAAAAACTAATTCTTTGATAAGCTTAAATTTTCTCGCGAGGAGTCCGAAAATACCCATCTCCAAAATGTTTGTCTGTGTGTACGCACATCACGGCCAAACCGCTGAACCAATCTGGCTGAAATTTGCCATAGGTATAGTGGGAATCCCAGGTTGGGACATAGGCTATATGAAAACTTTCCCCACCTCCCCTATCTGGTACCACCCATACGAATTTACCACTTTTTTTTCGACATTTTTGACTTTTTTACCACCAAGATGAAGCACTAGCGGGTCGCGATGTATGATGGTAATGATAAGGGTGGTGTCCTCTAAAACTCTGAGGTATAGAGAAGTTGCCCGGCCATCTCCTATTGGTACCTCTCATACAAATTTACCCATTTTTCGGGCATTTTCGAGTTTTTGACCATAAAAATGAAGCGCTAGCTGGTCACGATGTATGATAGGGTTGATCAGAATGGGTTCACCTACAACCTCATACCATATACAGGAATCCCGAATTATTAAAACCTAGAAAAAATCAAAATCCGGGAAATTGTATTCGTCCTCGATGGAGATGTTAACC